>JAJMYO010000079.1:0-136121 GCA_023087385.1 Diplodia sapinea | reverse complement strand
CACACTGGAGCGCTGCCGGTAGGTCCCCCCAAAGAAAAGGAGGGCGGGCGTATGCGTGGGCGGTAGACATGCGGGAAAGTCGAAGGACGAACCGGGAACGAATTCAAAAGACGGAGGGGGGAAAACCAAACTTCCTCTCGTGGCAAGGGAATCGGGGAAACAATTGACGCAAAGAAAATCGTTCCCCACTACTGATTGCCCCCTTGCGCGGTTCGTCATGCTCATCGCGTGCATGTCTGTAGGGGGTTACGAAATTACCTAGTGTTTCGTTGTTGATGCCAATGCTTCCGGTCGTCGGCTTGCTTCTTCGCTGCGGGAACGGCGGCGATACAGTACTACTGCGTGTGCGGGCGGGATGTCGCCCCGTGGGTACGTAGGCGAGGTGTGGAAAACCACCGCCGCTGCTGAAACTGGCACGGGCGGAGCGAGCGGAGCGGAGAAAGGTAGGAGGGTTGTCAGTCGAGGGTGCAATTGGTGGAGCGGCAGAACGGCACAGTTGCGGTGCGGCGCGGATTGGCGATCGACTTCCCATTGGTGATGGTGTGGGGAGCAACATTGGCGGGCGTTTCTGGGCGAAGCGACAGGAGCGACAAGCTTTGGCGGGCGCAGCAAAGCGGAAGCGGCGCAGAGGGTTTCTTTATTTGTTGTTCTGATCGCTGCTCGGGACGTCATCGCGCATGCTACTCCTACTCCGACTCCGACTCCGATCGCAAGTAGAGATGACTAGTGCAGTGTTGGGTTTCAAGGCGGGCGGGCGCTTCGCTTGGCGGGGCGGGGCTGGGGCGCAGCAAAAAGAAGGTTTCCATCGCCCTCCCAGCCACGGAAGACACTCCACAGCTTCTCTACACAGTAGGCGTAGGTCTCCGCATGAACTGCGAGATCTGCGCTGTACGAACGCCCGCAGTCCACTCTGAACGGGTGGTGGACCTTGGTGGCTGGAACTCTAAAAAAGAATGTGACGGATCGGGCCGTGTTTTCTGGCGGTCGGCGAGGGCACTGGCTGGCGAGTGCGAGCGCGGATGCGAGAGCGGGCCGACGCCAAGAGATGGGCAAGATAAGCAGCCAGGCAGCTGTGTCCGACCGTTCGACAATGCAAGGCTGCGCCCCAGCTGCAAACCGTAGCGGACTAGTGTCACTTACTTCTGCTGCTTTTGCGTCCACACAGCCCTCTGATTACCGTATCTTTCGACCGAGCGGATGCGCTGTAAAGTTCGACCCCCACAAAACCCTATCGGTCGGAGTGGGTCAGCGCCAAGCTCCGTGTCCGACCGTGTCTACGCATGTGCAACACAGCCGCAATTCCTCTTTCGCAACGCTCACCTTTCTTGGCAGTTGATACCAGCCATGGGATGTTTATTGTATAACAATCCTACCCGTCGCTGTCTGCTTGGTGTTTTACTCGGTCAATATCACCATTCGCTGCCGCCAGCTTCAGTCTCCGAGCCTCTTACTCCATCTGGCAATCACTTCTTTCCCTTCCCACCACCAGCAAACCGGAAACCAGCAGAGCTAGCGGAGCAGCAACATCACCAGACGCAGAACCATTTCCGGTCCCCTCGTTTTCACTCGCCCATCATGACTCAATCCAACTTCACCATCCCCGGTGTCAACATGAGTGACCCCAACTTCGACCCGGGTGATTACTGCACGCTGGACACTTGCCCTCTTGACCTGGCACACTTCACATACGTCCCCACATTCGCCGGCAACCTCGCCTACCTAGCCATCCTCGGAGTGCTCCTGATTCTCCAACTCGGTCTTGCCATCCGCTACAAGACGTGGTCGTTTCTGGTCGGCATGTTTGGCGGCACCGTGCTTGAGATTGTCGGCTACGTTGGCAGACTGCAGATGCACTACAACCCATTCACCTTCAACCCGTTCCTCATGTAAGTCTTCTCTGATACTCTCCCCGCTTACGCTAGTGCTGACCGCAAACGCACTAGCCAACTCATCTGCCTCACCATCGGCCCCGCCTTCCTCAGCGCCGCCATCTACATCTGCCTCGGCCGTATCATCGTCGCCTACTCGCCGAACATCTCTCGCTTTGCACCCAAGACCTACACCATCATCTTCGTCCTCTGCGATCTACTGTCGCTCGTCCTGCAAGCGGCTGGCGGCGCCATCACGGCGACCGCTGATCGCGACGAGCCTGACAAGAACCAGATGGGCATCGACATCATGATTGGGGGTCTGTCGTCGCAGGTGGCGAGCTTGGCGATCTTCATGGCATTGTGTATCGAGTATGGGTTCCGTGTGCGGAAGCATGCTGGGGAGTTGGATGTCGGGTTTGCCACGCTCAGGAGGCGGTTTGCGTTCAAGGCGTTCATGTTCGGTGAGTTTTTTTTTTTTTCTCTCCCTCGTTTCACTTTTGTCGCGTATCTGAGTTGGCGCAACATGACGTTTGCTAACGACCATCCCAGCCATCGCCGCCGCAACCGTCCTCATCTTCATCCGCTGCGTCTTCCGTGTCTTGGAGCTGAAAGAAGGCTTCAACGGCGAGCTCGCCAACGACGAGCTGATGTTCATGATCTTCGAGGGCCCCATGATCATTGGTGCCGTGCTCGTTCTCACCGTCTTTCACCCCGGTCTGGCGTTCGCTGGGCGCTGGGCGGAGGCGAAGCCAGGGAAGGCGGGGAAGACGGCAAATGATGAGACGCTTGAGATGGAGAGGGTTAGGGCGAAGGTGCAGGAGAGCATGTCGAGCGTTGATCTGGCTAGGAGCGAACCGAGTCGTTGATCGGCTTCTCCCTCTCTCTCTCTCTCTCTCTGAGGCTTTTCGGTTGGTGGTTGGACGTCTGCGGATAGTCGGTTAGGATTGGAGACTTGTGGGACATGCTGGCTGCTTTTATGAGGCTATGGATTTGGTTCTTACTATTATCTGGGATCGTGAATATGTAAAAACTCTGGACATGGCGTTCGGTCATTGGAGAAGGGATCTTGTCGAGACAATACCATACTTTCCTATTTGAATACTCTGTCCCTCGCTGTTTACTTTTGATTTCGTCCGTAAGTCGAAAAGCTAGTTAGCAATCTTCTACCTCATTTTTCCGTCCGTGCAGTCATCAGCTTGAGCCAATAAGGACAATAGTATGACCCATATTAACAGTCAGCAAACACTGCACAACTTTGTATAAGTTTTGACCATGTGTCCACGACACGTTGAAGTTGGCTACCTACGGCCGTCAAATTGTGCGCCCAATCACCCGAGCACAGCAAACCGTCGCACCGCAGTCGGTTTCCCAATCCGTCAACCAAGCCTCCCCAAGAAGACGGATAATCACCTTATCTCTGGCTAGGCTGGTAAATGGATGTAGATAAGCGGCGAAATCATTCCGCTCAATTGGGGTGTTTGTGAATCTACCGCCAAGACGGGTCGGTCGGCCCCATGTTGGTGCAGCGGGGCGGATTCTGCCTGGCCGCTGCCAAGTGTCCGTATTTACGATCCTTCGGCTTATGCGCCATCCTTCCAGAATCCCGCCCAGAAAGGTGGTATCTCAGCCATTCCAGCCGAGGAGCGGGAAGGATGCGGTTGAAGGATCTACGGATCCTACGGCTACGGCACTTGTTGGCTTTAGTGCTTACTATCTTTGCCTGAAATCCGTTGAAGAGTATTTCGAGCGGTCTTTATCATATCTCCGTTTTCTCCGGCGGTCAAACGTTTTTTTGCGTCGAGATTGGAAATATCAAATGCTGAACACCCTTGTTTGGAGTAATTTGTTAGCACGGCACACTTTCTAGATTTTACAGCCAGGTTTTGCCACTCATATTTCTCTATGCATTGCATTTTCCAAGAAAAGCCATAGTTGGTTTTGTTTTTTTTTTTTTTTTTTTTGTAGTAGGGGGAGGGAGAAGGGGATATTTCGTTCTCAGGCTTCAACGAGGTCTACGTGGAGGCATAATGCAACAAATAAAATCCGCGTTTTGACATGCTCGTCCTTGAAATTATTTACATAGAAGTTATCAATGTGTGGAAACCACTATAGTATTGAATTTAAGCTTGATTGATTCATGCAGTCCCAGTCTTTTCAAGCTCAATTTCAGAGCAGGCAAGTGTGACAAGATGAATAATTGTAGAATTCAGATCGGCTGTCCCGACCACCTCTACAATATGAACAATGAGCATGAGAAAACTCCGGTGCATCCAGATCTCCGATCCCCGTACCATATACCCTTTAGTTCCAAACCCCACCCATGATATCAAAGCGCAATCCAGCAAAATCAGTGAAAGAAAACCCAAGGACTTCCCCCTCTCATCCACCAAGCCGCGCCAGCCGCAGCAACACCAACAGGCTTCAGAACAACCTGCCGGACCGTAGACCCAACAGCCCTCCACCAACGGCCCAACGCATACTCACCACTCTTCGCACTCGCCGTCACCCCAACATGCGGAAAAGGCGCATCCGGCACCTTCCTCCCCAAGAAATCACACAACGGGCCCCAGCCCTCACTCACACTATACTCCAACAGCCTCTCTCCCGGCACCAACTCCCTCACCTCGTCGTAATGGTCCAAGAACGCCTCCCTCTCCCCCCTCGGCGCGAGGAGCGGTCTCAGAAAGCGCTCAAACCGCCGAAACTTGATCCACGGGCCGGTCCGCGCAACATCCCACGGACTCCGCGGCACCCAATCGAAGCTGCGCCAGTCCAGCGACGAGTCGACCATCTGGTGGTGGTGCAGCGTGTACCGCGCCCACGCGTCGGGGTCGCAGCGCGTCAGCACGACCTTTGCGTTTGGGTACGCCGCGATCAGGTCCGCGGCGAGGAAGGAGCAGGGCGCGTCGATGCAGGCGGTGTGGGGCGCGAGGAGTTTGGCGTATTCCGCGCGCGCGAAGAGCGGCCCGTCGTCGAGGTACTTTGCCCGCAGCGCTTCTTCCCAGTACGCGTAGTGCGAGGGGTGCGCGTCGAGCGTGGCGGGAGAGTAGCAGTCGAAGTCGAGCGCTGTGAGGGCGTGGCGTAGCGAGGTGAGCCCCGTGCGCGGTAGGCCGAGGACGAGGAGTTGGATTTCTGGCGGTGAGGTGGGGCTGGGGAGGCGGTCGATGAGGCGGTTGGGTGTCGGCCATGGCGTCGAGTCGGTGGCGACCTCGAAGTAGTCGAGGTCGTCTTGGGCCGGGCAGAAGATGCACATTTACTCAGCGGATGGTGATGATGCGCGGGAGGGCGCGGTGGGCGTTGAAGACGCGGCGCTGGGTGGGGAGGGTGCGGTAGACGGGGAGCAGGAAGGCTCTCACTGAGGCGAACAGTGTGGCGAACATGTGTGATGATGATGATGGCGATGATGGTGGAGGTGAAGGTGAGTGGTTGGATGGGTGGGAAGCACCACGTAGCCTTATAATGACGCGTGGATTCTGCAGATGGAGTGCAGGATGGAACACGGAGGTGGAGAAGATCCAACGCTGCCGGTGGAATACAACCCAACACCGTTAGCAAGTGACTGGAGTGGTCAAGGTCGCAATGGTCGCGTGAGTACGGTGTTTCGTGGGGTTCGTCAGGAAATCCGAGGTTGCAGCGGACAGCAACATCGATCCGACATCTGGTTGTGGCTGCCGTAGTGGCCCAAGGTAAAAACTCCGTCCGCAGTTGCCGTGGTGCGGCTCAAGCCGGCTGATTGGTGGTCGGGAGGAGTGGGGTCGACGTGATTGGGGCCAAGTCCCAAGTGAATTTCCTGTTGTGGCTAGCCCCACCTATTTTGGGCTCGGCCAACACCCCACCGTCCGTCCGGTCATCATCAACACAAGAGAGCAACAATGCATCGCCACTAGGTACTGGACTGCGTCGTCTGTAGCTTTGTTCGTCTCTGACGATGCGATTGATGCGGTTCTTCCTTTCCATTGCCATCACTCGGCATCAACAGCCGCCGGTTTGTCACTCTGCTGCCTTGATCATGCTGCGCTGTATTCCTTCTAAATCCTAGAACCTGCAACCTATTGGCTGTGTTACGCCTTTTTCCTCTCTATAGACCGCATCGGGATGTCCATTGGAATCGTGGACGGCGATAACCCTGTCTTGACCAGTCGATCAACGAAGCCAACATTTTCCCAAACAAGTTCTCCACGCCACCGCTCGCGCCACTTTTCAACGGTAGTTCCAGCTTCAGCGGGCTGACTAGATCCAGAACACCGTCGGATACCTGGCCGGCTTTCCGGAGCCTTGGTCACCATCCGAATCCTCCATCATGAGACAAACAGTTCAAGCATGAGACAATACATGCAGAGCTTACAACTGTGAGCTGTAACTTTTCCAGAGTGACGATTCTCGGTTTTAGGATAGATATGATCTGTGTTAGCCGTGGGCAAAATGGCATTCCCAAGTCTGTGTTTATCCCAGTTGTTGTTTGGGATGCCAACTGGACAGCGTCGTAGTGGATGTGCTCTGCGCCGTGCGCTCAACAACATTTCATCTATAATATGGGCGGTTTAGAAATTAATCTTTCCAACTCAACCATAGACTGGAGAGGAAATTAGGCGTTCATCGAAATTTCCGTTAATGTGGTCCTGTAATACCGAGAGTTCGTCGTACGAGAAGGACAGGTTGAGAAGGGCAAATTTACCCTATATTTTTCTATGTCAGCTTTTTGTGTGTAGTTGGAAATATTTTATCACGAAGAAAAATTTAGTGGACATTAAACAGAAATTCCGGTCATCCGGATCAAACAGCATTCAAACCACTAAAAAAATACACGCACCCCATGAGCCTCCTCCCGTCTAAGATCTCCCGTCATCTATTTCAACAGTGCGGAGGCGGAAACGGCAACTGGCTATCCAAATTCCCTAGCATCCGTCCAGATATCCCTCGCTGTTTCAATAATTTTCACAAGTGAATGCAGCTTAACCGTCACCCACATCCTCCCCATCAACATCAATACCAAACCTCCTACTCTCTCCCTCGCCACGCCATCCCATTGACAACACCAAGCCCTCCATTACCTCCCTCTCCAACTCCTTCCTCGTCATCCCCCCATGCTCCACTCCCTCAGCGCCTCCGTCCGCTCCCGAATGATATCCAACAACCTCGACCCCGCCACAAGCTCCGCAAAAGCCGCAATGCTACACGGACGCTTTGACAACACCCTCTCCGAATGAGTGAGGGCGTAGGCCACAGTAATGCAAGACGTCATGGTCGCCAGCACCGCTTGTAGTATACGTGTGAATACCTCGTCCTGCTTCAAGCGCAAGCGCGACGGGTTGATGGGTGCGCCGTTGAGCTGGGATCGGGAAGCTGCTTGAAATTCCCGCCGCTGCGTGTTGAGGATCTGCGCCATATAGAGGCCACAGGTGTGGTCGATGGCGGCCATGAGGTTTTCTTCAGTGCCTGCGCTGACTAGCTCGGTAATGGGCGTACCGCCGGGGCCGTACACCACTAGGATGAGCAAATATGGTGTCTAGGTGGGCGCGCTGATCCGTTGCGAGAGCGTCCATTGCTCCTTGAGCCCCGAGTAAAAGTAAGAATCGTGTGAAAGGACAGTCTCCGTGGAGGATGGTTCCGGTCGCGGCGCAAACGTGGGGTCAATGTCGAAGCTTGACAGCGGTAATTGCACCTCTACAACCATCTGCGCGAGGTACGGCTCACAGTAAATTGTTGTTATGCTCGACGTATGAATGTTTTTGTGGACCGTACCAAACGCTGCTAGGGCTTTTGGGAAGTCCGTGTGGAGCTGGCTGTGGTGTTCGTCGAATGATTCATGAGGGAAAGGAAGTCTTCTGAAGTGACTGAATGAGTGGAGGTTTGCTTGTGCCGGAGGCTGTAGTAGGGAGCGAGTAACCGAATTGGTAAGTCCAACCCGGAATAAAAAAAATACTGATAAGGGCCATAATAAAAGCGGGGACGTAATTCCAAGCGTGATGAGTGATTAGATTGTTGCTGACATTTGAGCTGAACAGTTACTACACTCACAACCCCTTTTTTAGAAACGTCAAGCTCCAGCTGATTCCTTCCACCTCTGCTTCATCCAAGATTTACAGTACAAAGGAACAATCACAATCATTTCGGATCATGTACAAGCCTTCTAAACTTTCGTATCCGTTTTTGCCTGCTTTACGTCCATGATCCGTTGCTTCCTCCACTCTTCCGTATACCTTACGCCAAAACCGTGCTCAAACACAACACGAACTTTCTCAAGGGTCATGTTTGTGGCCTCCGGGAGGCGAAAGATGACGAAGATCCAACCGAGAAAACACAAAACGGCATAGAATCCGAAGGTGCGAGATAGGGTGATCCCCTCTATCATGGAGAGGAAGGTCGAGCTGACAATGTTGTTGGGGCCCCTGCAGACATGTCGCATTAGTTGGCAATCGAACAAAATATCGCAGCAAAGCCAAGGGTGAGGACTTACCAATTGCAAACGTTGCTAAGGGTCGTTCTAATGGCGCGCACTTCCATGGACAAGAACTCATTCGTCTGCTACGGCACGCTGCCTAAGCCAGCAGCGTAAAAAGGAATAAATACAATCATGCAGACCAGCACGACAATCGCCGGCGGACTCATCGTGTCGTCTACCACCGTCAGCGTTGCGTGATTAATTGGGGTCCACTTGAACACGACCGCCGCGCCGACCAGACAGCGCGGCATTCCTTCTGCGTCCGACATGGTCAATGAGAAAGATGGACAATAGTGAAGATCCAGTTCACTCCAGCAACAGCCGTCCCCACCGCCACGGGTTGTGGAAGCCAACAATGTCAGACAGTGTCGAAAAGTAATACATCAGCGCATCAAGATGACGGGTTGTGTGGGGAGGAGTGAGTGGGTAGGGGTTTTCATGGCTATACGGGTGAAGGGCCGGATAGGGTGTCAGCAGTGGGAATCCGGGGATGCGGGGAGGCCAATGGCAGATAAGCACCACTTCTCCAGGGCTCCCAGTCAGTCAATTCAATCAATTCAAGCGTTTTGAAGTCCCAGATTGCAAGTAATTTGGCGACGAATTGACATGCCAAGACGTAGGCAATTTGAGATTGGTTTGATTGCAATTTACCTAGGTAATTGGGTCACGATTATTGGCATGGTGTTGAGCCGCCGCCGCCTACTAACATTACGATTCTTAGCGTAATACCGTCGCTACCGCCTCCGCCGCCGCCGCCGTCGCTACTTACGCTGCTGCTGCCGCTGCTACTGCTACTGCCGCCGCCGCCGCCGCCGCCGCGCGGTGTTGAGCCGCCACCGCGGTGTGGCGGTGTTAAGCGGCCGCGGAAGTTAGCTAGCGCTCGCCTAGATAGGCTTAGTACTGAATTAGATGAATTGATTGAATTGATTGACTACTTTTGGGGACGAAATTGGTTTGGAAATTTAGCCACCAAATTGGGTAAGTAAAACGAAATCTCAGATTGGCTTATGAAATTGGTTCAGATTGACCAATTCTCAGATTGACTGGAAGCCCTGCATTTCTCTGCTTGGGCCGAGCGTTGCTGCACGGACGGAAGGCCAACACTGCGCTAGGACTTTCGGGTAAAGTCTATCGTGTAGAAGGTTTCTAGCTGTAGTAGTAAGGGGAGTCAAAATGCACCGCATCCTATAACGGTATCATGAGCCCTGCATGACCCGCAAACTTCAGATGAACGGAATAAGACTTTGGATCTGCACCTACGCCCCCGAAACGCTTGCTCATTGCTCTGCTTTCTTGACGCGCTGTTGTCCACACGGGCTGGAGCGTCCGTATTCAACGACATATCAAGACGACCATTAGCATGTCTTACCAGATCACGTCACTGTTTGAGATTTCATTGTACAGCAACTGACGGGTGGAGTAGTCTGGTATGGCATGTAAAACTATATTCGCTTTCCGCAGACGCACTACTACCGCGGCACTCTGAGCGGAGTCGGGTGGTCACGCCGGCACAGGAACTTGAACCGCATCGCTACGTGAGTGCAGTTGGGTTGAGGTTGAACTGCGGCGGAACGTCAACTTTGGTGCACGCTTGCACGTGGTATTGCACCCTCCGTTACATGAAGCCAGTTTCGCGACACTAGCCCCCTTCGAATGTGAAAGGAACCGCGATCGGGGCTGAGATGGGATCCGTGAGAGTGGAAGCGGGGCGGACTCCTAGTCACGCCGCGCCATCAAAATGCAGCGATGACGAGACACCTAGTCGGCTTCGTCCGATTACCCCAAATGACATCCGCCCTTCGCTCCCCGCGCCAATGAGCGTCGCCAGGCCAAGACGTGTTTGTGGAGCTGCCGATCGCCATTGCGGAATCGACTCCGACAGCCGGTTCCCAAGGGCCCAAGCTACAAAAGCAAGGCCGTGGCCGTTCCGCCTGGCCGCCCGTTCCCTGAATCCGATCCAACAAGCCATGGCCGCAATGCGCCAACCGTCGCAAGACACCGTCTCCTCGGCCGAATCAGCTGACCATGGCGGAGGCGCCGCGTCGGCTTCCGGCCAGCACCACCACCCCACCCGCGCACGCCGCAACCCCATTGCCGCCCAGGCCTGCGAGACGTGCCGCGCCCGCAAGACCCGTTGTAACGAAACCCGGCCGCGATGCGGGCTGTGCGAACGGCTGGATCTGCGGTGCGTGTACCGCGAGCCGCGGCCGACCAAGTGAGTGCGACGCGAGAGTCACAAGAGTTGCATGACACTCCTATCCTGACCGAACCTTGCTCCTGCTGCCTCGGCCAGTGCGCCAGAGCAGGAATGGAAGAGAGCGCGCAAGTAAGAGCATGGAAAAGAGCGGACACAGAAACACATATTGACCAGATGGGCCCACCCCACGCACACACAGGAAAGACAAGACCGCCGAAACGCTGCTGGCCACGGTGCAGCGGATCGACAGCAAGCTAGACCGCATCTTGGAGGCGCAGCAGCCGCCCGCGTGTAACGAAGCCAGCGAGACGGTGCCCGACCCCATGCTCGTGGACGCGGCGGCCGGGGTCCAGCGCCAGGAGCAGCGGCGGCCGTCCCACGCGCCCGACGAGTCGGAGCTGCGGGGCGCGCTGTCGGTGTTCCCGTGGCCGGCGGTGCAGGCGTTGCTGGTGGATGGCGACGGCGCCGCCACGACCGACCTGCAGGGCATCCTGGCCGAGGGCTCGGGCTGGCTGCTGCGGCACGAGATGCTGAGCGGCCCCGCCGGCGCGCTGCCATGCGACTCGTTCCTCTCCGGCTCCAACGTCCACGTCGTGCGCGCCGACCGTGAGCAGTCCCGCATCGTGTTCCCGTCCCTCATGCCCGCCATCATGGACCGCTACGCCCGCGCCTACTTCGCGTCCTACAACTTGATCTACCCTGTCCTCGACCGCGAGAGTTTTATGCATGGCGCGCTGCCCGTCGTCCAGAGACATGGCTTTGCGGAGGGGTGTCTGGAGAGTCTTCTGGCGCTGTTGGTGTTTGCGCTGGGGGCGCTGGCCTGCGAAGGCGTGGACGGGAAGCCGCTTGCAGAAGGGAGTGGGATCCGTGGGGGCACGGCTGAACGACCGCCGGCATTGGGCATCTTCAACGAGGCGAGGGGGAGGGCCGGGTTTGTGCTGGGCTCGTGTACGCTGGAAAACGCCCAGGCAATGATTTTGATGGCGTGAGTATCTTGGAGGAGCTCCTGAGAGAGCTCATGTGCTGATGCCTGCTAGCATCTTCTACGAGTCCTGTTCGAAACACATCGTGAGGCCCTTTCCGGTGCAGCCACCTGGCCGAGGCTGACCGATTGTCTAGGAGCACTGGCGTTTGACAACGGCAGCCGCGGAATCTCTGAAGTCGGTTTTGCGGTGGGTCGAGTATGCGCCTGATACTTGGTACTTTACTAAGCATTTTCGCTAGAATCGAGCGCGCTTGGGACTCCCACGGGATCGACATGATCCGACGGGTCTACTGGACGTGCAACGTCATCGAATCGTACGAGACAACCGCATCACGCCCTTCCACCGGCTATACTGACGCCCACCAGCTGGTACTACCTAGATCTAAACCTCCCTCGAAGTGACGCAGTCGGCTTCCAAGACTTCATCGCCCTCCCCGACTTCGACGACCACCGCGACTTTGAAGGCGACCCCGCCATCGAAAAGAAATACCACTACAGCTTCCTCAGCATGGTCTCGCTCCGCCGGCTAATCCACCGCGCCTTCGACGAGCTCTACGGCCGTGAGCCCCCTACTCCCCCTTCGCCCCCATCCCCTGAGCACCTCAATCCCAGCCCGTTAACCCCTTTCAGCAGGCAAAACCCGCACCGACGGCGCCACCATCGCCGACCAAACCCTCATCATCGCCGAGCTGCTCCACCAACTCGACGGGTGGCGCAAGATGCTGCCACCCGAGCTGCGGTGGGACGACTGCGCGCGGGCCTCGTACGCGTCCGTCGCGGCCGACACCGAGGAGGCGCCCGCCTCCTTGACCGCGCCGCCCCCGGTCCACGTCGACATCCTGCTCGCCCAGCTGCGCTGCCGGTACTACTACGCGCGCTTCACCATCCTGCGGCCGTACCTGTGGCGCGCGCTGCACGCGCCCCCCGGGGCGCTGGCGCTCGGCCCGGCCGCCGTGCTCGACGGCTTCGTCGGCGCCGTCGACGCCATGCTGCAGTGGCCCGTCGCGTACGAGCCCGTCGCTGGGAAGAAGAGGTTGATTCCGAACATGTTTGCGTGGTCGCAGAGTTTTCTGATGTTTTTGCTCGTGCTGAGGGTCGTGCGGGCGAACAAGGTGCTCATGACGCTTTGTGAGGAGCGGTTGGGGGAGGGGAGGGTGGAGGAGAGTGTCGTCGTGATGGTGAGGTGGTTGAGGGATACGAAGAGGCTGGATGGGGTGGCGGAGTGGGCATGGAGGACGCTGGAGGGGATGTATGGGTTGGAGGAGTGAAGGAGGGGCCGGGTCGGGGTGTGGGATGGGATGGGATGGGATACCTGTTTTGGTGTTTGGTTTTTGTTTTGTTTTTTCGTGGATGATGCTTGTGAGGGTTGAGGTGGGGGTGATGAAGTCGCGCATGTTATCTTTCCTTTGGTTGCCTTGATGAAAGAAGCGGGTGGGATGTTTTGCTTCACCGGGCTATGATACACATTTCTATAGTATTACTTCTGTCTGCTTGGATGGGCTGAGGATGGAGGTGGTAAGAAAGGTTTTCATTGGCTAATCCCTTGCATATATGTCTTTGTGTTTACATCAAGTGCCGAAGTGGGGAAGCTATGGTGCACTTTCCAGATGCAGAAGGCTCGAAGCATTTCAAACCACCTTTGACTCGTTAAAGAACCATTTTGATGAATCCATGTCGCCTAGAAACAATGACGAAAGGGAAAAGGAGGGACAAAGAGTGATAATCCTCTGGAGCAAAGCACAAAAAACAAGACCAGGAATAGACTAGGTGTCCTTAGCGCAAATTAATCACCTTCTTTGGATGATGACTCTCCCATACATCTTTATCCATTGACCCAACGGTAATGCGCTCTACAAAAGAGCCCGAGTCATTCCACTGAATGACCAGAAAATGTCGATGATGCCAATCGTTCTCCCGATTCTCATCCCCTTCCTTGTAAGGCTTGGTTGGAACTTTTCCGCTCGCGATGAGCATAAACTCGCATCTTTCCATATCTTCCTCGATGAAATAGTGCCGCAAACATTTCCAGCAGGGCTGTAAAGCATCCACCATCCTCTGAACTCTTTTCCAGCTCTAGGTTCAACACAAAAACTGCGAGCTGGAACCGTCCAAGCCAATAGGCGCAAGGCGAGAAGATTAAGTAACCCTAGTCGGATTTTGTAAGGGACAGTGTCAAAAAGCCCAAGTTTCCGACAATTTCCACAAATCGATTCTGGACGAGGCGGAGACATTGCTGTTTGAGGAGAGAGGCATATGACAAACTTCCTGTGCTGAGGAAACAACGGAGAACCGGTGGTTTGGAAGCTGGTGCGCGAAAGGAACGCGAGGCGAGCGTGCATCTTCATCAAAGGCGGACTCGGCCTCCACCGCCAGCGGGGGCTAAGAATTTAATTCAGCCTGATCATGTTTGCACGACACGATTGTCGCATGGCGTAATAATGTGGCTGTGAGCGGTCAGCCCCTAGCGCTGCTGATTCGATCAGGAATCTTGGCATCACTGCCGTATGGCTTGACCATGGAGAGATACAGCCGGCAGTGTCAAACTTATGTGCGCCAGATTGGCTCGCTAGCCTCCTTCTCTGCAAGTCAGCCCCGAGCCTCGTCATGCTTCGTATTTCTAGCCAATTGCATCGAGCCCGTCTGCAAGGCTTCAGCCTCGCTGTGCGGGGTCGCCTCGCCCAATGAGAAGGATGTTGCATCCAAAAGCTATCTGACATTGATGCACACTTTCGGCTAGTGCATTGAAAAATTACCGGTATTTAAGCTCGATGTTGACTATAGCAACAAAATGAGCTCAGATATGGACACTCCCCGTCCTTTGTTACACCATTTGATTTGCAACCAGAGTATAACATTAGAAGGACAGATTTTGATGGTGAAGCAGGATGATCGATTAGTGAAGGCTGCTGGTGGTGTTTTATACCACCACCTGGTAGCAAACTACGCTAGTCCTAATCGATCTATGAAGCAAACAACCCGCCGTAGCCTCATGAAGGAGGCCCTGCCGATGAGTTTTCAAAAGATGTACTAGAGCCAACAGCGTCCTCTCCCAGCGCTGCGAGAATTTATAGTTACCTGCAAATGTGGCATCCTTATACGTCAAGGATGGTGTTCGCAATAGTACGTGGGGATCTCCGGCCGATCCTTCCTAGACACGATGCGGCCATCTTTCCCATCATTGTCTGAGAAAGTCGCTTCTTCAGCTTCGGAAATGTCCGAATTGTCATCGGTATCGGACCCGAAACCTGGAGTTCGACCAGTTCTTTTGGTCTGTTTGGGAACCCAAATCCCTGCTACATCCGGATCCTGTATTCTACTACCCATGTAGAAGCTACGTAGAAAGAGTGTCTCGGCTGCTCCATCTTGATTAGATGTACAGTCTGCCTTTGATTGGTATCTTGACCGTGTTGCTGCTGAAAGAGCAGTGGCCGACCTCGTTCCCCGCGTTCTCCTCTGCATCAAGCTCTCCCCATTAGACCCTCTTCAGCGCCGCATCATCGTTTTCTGGTGACGGATGGAAAACTGCAGCAATGGCGGCGCTGCAATAGCTCGAAAGTGGCATTGTGGCATCAACCTTCAAGCATCCCAACAGAAGGGTGGAAATGAAGATTGCCGCGGAGACAACCATGGTGACGAATATGCCAAAAGGGGAATAGCCGACACCCGATATCTTGTTGACGATCTCACCCCGGCCATCTGCGAAATAGACAAGGATGTCTGCCGCAAAAAGGCTCTGCGAAATGGTGTAGTGCAGCGCGATGCTAAAGCCCAGCAGAGGGACTACAAATTTGTACGGTAGTTGTAAGTAGTATGTGCTTCTCTGCCCGCCACTTGGCCTGGTTACACGAAGGCCTTTGCGCTCATGGGATTATGAAACCCATTCGGACGAAAATGTCATGACTGACATATAGCGGTTGAGGAGGTATGTCATGGATAGGGCAAGCTGCGACAAGTTGGCGATTACAACGAGGGAGACAATATTGCTTCGCGAATAGGCGTTCAAGAGGCATTGGGGGAGGATGGAGCAAAAGCCCAATGCTTTGATGGTCGACCAAGACGAATCTAGCCCTTTGTTTGCTATTCTGTTGACTGACGAGATGAAAAATACACTGGACAGACAGAGGTATGCTAAAGGTCTGTAGATACTCGTCAGTCATCGACTCTAAATACAACTCGGCTTGGAGACTAACATGAATGGCGCATAATTCCACTCCTGATGGAAATGTGCTGAAATCCATCTTGTCGGGTGGTCCTGCGGGCGATATTGTCTAGGTCCCGGTGTACGGCCCTCCATTTGGAACTCACCAATTCGTAGCAGAGTCTTCAAGTCTGAGCCGCTCGCCAGACATCTCCCTTTGAATGATACATCTCGCCTTTCTATGAATGATGAGACGGCATCACCAATGGTAGCCAGTGTCGGAATGTTGAGCTTCCAGAGTGTTATGCCCATTGCCACGAGTTTTGCAACGTTTGCAACTATGACGGTGATGAGCAAGGAAAAATTGAAGTTGATGCGACAATTGGTTGGCGGAGCTTTCTCGAGGAGACAGTTCTTGATTGTCGTTCCTTCTCACGCGGTCTGGATTGCAGTGGGGATCGATACTGTTTAGAAATATCCACGAATACGACGGCAGCGATTCGGGAGAGGTAAAGTTGGCCCAGATAATAGAAGAGTTTGTTTGAACGTTTCCATCAGCAACAAGAAGAACGTTCCGGTACCGACTTTGAAACTGTGAGCCGTAGGTCGCTATTCATTTTTCGCTTCCCATAGTGGTGAGCTCAGAATTATTCTGGAGGACAGATATGACTGAGTTTGTTCCAGACGAGCTGAATGGCGCCCCAGTAGTAAAATCCTGAGTCACAACGGCCACGTGGTATTGAGTTGCAGTCACTGGAGATAAGACAACTGAGTTGTACCTACTGGGAAGTCAGTAACTGACCCTTGGTAGATTTCTCGCAGGACTCACGTGAGATGGAACGGTACCGAAGATAGCGCCAGCACAGCCCAAAGCCAACATCGCTTCCTGTCGACACATGTGAAATTTCTCCAGGAGTTTATACCAATAGCCACTCCTTGGCCACGTCTGTGAACCCTTTCCACCTCATCACGAGTTGGCGAAAGAAGTACCTGCATGGTATAGTTGCTGGCGCTCAGCAGAAGGCTTCCAGTGACATTGATAGCGAGATGGGACACTGTTGCAATTCTCTTCGTGGCCTGGCAGTCGCCTTCGAGCATCACAGCTTGTCCTTCGGAGGAGTCGAATGTAATGGACGCCGAGACCAAAATGCCAACATTGATGATTAGAACGGCTGTTACGACGCCAATATTCTAGGCAAGCGTTCCCCGCCACCCGGTGAGTTTTTGGAGAACTGATGTCGATCTTAGTGGACTGTGCTCCTCTGGCGCGAAAAGAACCGATGTCTCCTTTGTGGCATCTTCGGACATCTCGAGGTTGTTAGACTCATTAGTCGAGGAGACTGTAGTGGTATATAAGGGCGATATTTTGTGGCTGTACAAGACACGTGTAGGAAAAGCCAAGGGCCAGAAAGGGTGCACTGTATCTTCTTCAGTAGGAGCTACCCAGCTTTCATTTGTTGCATGTACTATTGAATCCGGGGCGGTCGGGTTTTCACAAAGGAGTAGACTATTTTGGCGTGGGAAGCAGAGAGGTTGTGATGGATTCTGTGTCGCGCAGATCGCACGATAAAGTAGGAGACAAAGCATCCTACCATGTGTTGCGAGATTTTGCGAAGGGAGGGAGGGTCTTGCTCTGCTCAGAGATCGACATCATGCCGAGCAAGGGCTGCATGTTTAGCTTTGGTGGTGCTTGACCAACCAGAGCAGCAAGACACCCACACACCGCTGTCCCTTAATAACAATGACGTAGTGGAGTAACGATACGCTGCAGCCTAATTGAAGCATGAGCTGAGCCGTCAGGACCTTGCAGTATCCTTGGTCAATGCCACCCTTTGGACAGATGCATAGCATTGCTCTGATGAGCATATTTTTTAATCTCGCTGACGTCCGAAATGTGAGCAGGATCATTTAGCTCGCAGGTGGACTTCTGCGCCACTTTACCAGCTGGCGTGACAGCAGCAGGCACGTGGCTCCTCGGAACGCACGTGGAAACGTGCGGGCCCATACAGTCTAGACCGTCTGGGCCGTCTGGAATGCGGTGCAACGTTGCCTCGCTCATTGCTGAGTGAGCTTCAGCTGCTGACGAAACGCCTTCACGACCGAACCTCGAGCGCAAGAGTGGCCACAATTGCTTGCAAGGTAACCTGCAGGCTCAGCATTCTGCGTTACTGAAGACGCAGGCTTAAAATCGCTTGAAATGCGCAACGTAGATCGTAATACATGACACATTGTTCCATTCGTCACCAACCCGCCGAGTAAAGAAATTCCAATGCGCTTGTTGGTGGCCTGAATCCCTGGGGGTGCTGCTAGGGCTTTCACAGGCATAAGCAGAAGGCAACAGCTTCTGTTCAACACGATGCAGGGCCGGGATTGCCTCTGTTCCACAGCTCTGACACTGGTAAATGTGTCCGATGCCGTGACGGAAGCAGATGAGCGAGTGCGCGGCCAGGGAAGTGCTAGGACAGGCAGACGGTGGGGATGGGCGGGGGACGGCGAAGGCGGGAGGGTAGCCAGGCTCCGAACCAATGGCAGGAGACACAGGCAAGGAACAGAGAAATAAGACAATGAGCCACAACTTGGGCCTGCCACATTTTTCAGGCACGTGGGCAATCGTGTGGAGAGGCTAATACTGGGTTTCTTTTCCACTCGACTCTTACATCGGAATACCCCCATTTCGTACAACTTTACCTAGGTTTTCGCAGTTTGAGAAAGTCCGAGGAACTATTTACCACCATACGCTCATGAGGATCCGAGCTCATACGTCTGTCTTCTTTCTGGCAACTCGTAGGTGGGAGGCAGTACTGGAGCTTCTTGCCGCCCTTCAGCTTGGAGTTCCAGAGTGTTTTTCTGTGACTTCGCAATCCCCGGCAACTCAGCTATAAATTCCATCTCACCATTCCTCTTCATCACTTTTCGGCCATACAGACACCCAGCAATGAAAACGAGTCCAACAAGGGTGATGCACCCAATCACGATCCCGGCCACGGCACCGCCAGACAGATCTGCTGCTGACGCTTGTTGTGTATGCGATGCTGCGGGAGACGAGGACTTTCCTGTTGCTGTTGCGGTAGCTCCGGAGCTGCGTTGAGTCGAGGCTACGAAAGACGTTGAGGTCGACGGCGCGGCTGTGCTGCTTGCCTTGCTGCATTGGCTCGTGACTGAAGTGACCCTCTTTGCCCAGACTTCTGATGTGGCCAAGCCTACCCCTACAGGAGAACATGCAAAGCCGCCGGCCGTGTTGTCATTCGCGTAAACGACTACTCCGCCGTATCCGCTTTGACAACACCATCCGCCAACTTTAAGGATCCCGTCGGCTCCCCAGAACGACCATGAATCGTCGGCACACTGTCGAGGAGAAGACAGGTATGTTAGTAGGCATTAGCGCAATTCCAATGATTGATTGGGCATCTTGCCTTCGGTCGGTTATAGAAGTCCGTCGTGCAATTGAAGCCTGCAATCGGGCTTTAGCTCTCCCACACATGTGGAAGTACTCCGATGAGGGTCTTCGGACATACCTGTTCCACAGCAGAATTGATCCTCGAGGTCGATGACACAGTCCTGGCCATTCGGGCAGCATCTGGTCTGCTGGCCTTGGCCGCAAGAGCTTGGCGCATCCGAAGGGCATGATGAGTCCGGGACACGAACAGCATACCCGCCGCTGTAGTCACAGGATGTAGCACCAACGTACTGAACTGCCAATTGGCGAAAACGGAAAGAGTGGCTAGTCGAGCCATAGATGTCAATTAAACGTGGAACGTAGATTCGGCAGCCTTCATTTAGTGGAGCCGACCCAGGCTTTATACTCTTGCTGCACAACGCATATTTTTCAGCTGCTACAACTTCAACATGGATGGCTACGCAAGACAGATATAGATCAGGCGGCTGAGTGACTTCTTGGCGCATTGATCGCCGCATGAGTAAAGACCAAAATCGGTGATCGGCAAATGTAGACAAGGTTTGAAACGTATATAAATAGTCGCCACCTATATATTAGTCTCTATATTCATCTTACGACCACCCATTCACCCTCTGTGATGCTTAGGGATGTGGTAGCTCTATTTTGCAGGCGCCTCAGGCTGATGAGCTCCACAAGCCAAAGTGAATACTGTCTTATTATGCTCCTTACGCTAATCTCAAGTTGCTTAAGTGGCGTCAGACCTAAGGCGACCAGGATTCAGTGTGAATTGCACATGGTGCTGGTGGGAGGCCTGTGGAAAAGGCTGAAAACTCTTGGCTTGGCCGCTACATTACCGCTGCCCTGCTCTCTTTAATCTTGGCTACGCTACATACACGACGTAAAAGTAGTCCGCATAGATGGACTGAGCGAGTTTACTTTCTTCTCAAGCGTAACGTATGTAAACTTGAGTTTTGCGGTGCAAAACAGGCTTGAACACGGCTGGCTCAGCGTGTCACAAAATGATCCCGTGTGGCGCATGGAACCCGGGTGCGCAACGCGTCCGAATATTCCCAATCAAATCGAGAAATTCTGCCAAGGGCGCTAAGCTTAAACATGTAACGCAGAACACTACTGAAGTGCAGCAGCTGACACGCTAGCTACGAACGCTCCCTTGATTCCAGGGCCTCATGTAGTAGTACACGGAAGCCTTGCAGCCATGCAGGTACTATTTCGACGAATCAGTTGCTTGCACTTCTCGCTTCATCTCTATTTCCACTCTCATTCTGAGTCGGCCGGTCTCTGTAGGCGTCTGACATGGCTGGACGAGGGGATTGGGGCCTGCTAGCGCCGTTGATTCTTCCCGTATCGATAAGTTCTATCCTTTATATCCGACGACTGCGTTCCAGCGATAATACATTAGCGAGATGGCCGTTGCGCCGCTATACTTCACATTGCCTAGTGGCACAAGGTTTAACTTCGCTGTTCCCTGAACAATGCGCCTTTGTGTCACGAAAACGAGGCTGAGAGCTGATGGAAAAAAACAGGCGGTGCGAGGGACGCTAGGAGGCCGCACCAGCCTCGCAGTTCAGCCTCCTTCTTTGCATTGAATTTACCCACAAGCTTTGCTCATCATGCATAAATACGCCAACCAAATAGCAAAGCTACATGGACGTGTGTCCGCTAACACTACTCCGGCCTTATCCGCCGCATCGGTTTCGTATTCCTCCTTGGCCGTCGACCTTGCTACTGCGAAGAAAATATACAGTACCTGGAACGCACCGTTGGGGCAATCTCTTGGCACAATGACCAGTTCCCAGAAATCAGGGTCAAAAATCGGGTGTTCCCAACTTTTTGATACTTCTGAGCCGGATCCTTCCGTTGTCGGCTGCGAGGTGCTCGGAGTGGTTCTTATCCGCTTGTGGGGGTTGCGAAGTGGCCCCTATCGCCGCTCCGGGTTGTTGTGCTGGCTGACCATATCCCAGAGGTGCGTGATTTCGACGGGCTTGGTCGGCAGGGGTCTTTTCCAACGAACCATCTTTCAGAGAGTAAATTCGTCAAACTACAGGAGGTGAAGAGATACAGGTGGAGTTTCATGTATCCAGGCGAGTTTTTACCGTTAAGTGTGCACTTTTGCCTGACCCTGAATTCCAAAACTGTGGTACGGGTCATGCGTCACGTCACTACTTGTGTCACCCCACCACAACTGGAGGCTGAAGAACTATGGCTTCTGCGCTCTAACAATACATAGGCAGTTGAATCCAGTATGTTTACGTCCATATATATTAGATTCAACTCCATACGTCAGCTTTGTGCATTGGCTGCATAAGATACTGATATCTTCCTTGTGTCTTAAAGTAACTAAACTGGTTCATTTATTAAATAGAGTACTAAAGTTGGAAAGCACCGAGTCGAAAGCCGTAAAAAATTACATCAAAAGAACGCCGTTGAAACTGACTATTACATGCTGGACTAACTGGAGAGACTGGCTCAACGGCGTATCTGACTAAAGCTTTTGAAAGAAACAGCTTGAGATAGGCTGTGAGAGCCAGGTTGGTTATGATTCATAGCCATCATAATCTTCTCCATCATCTACTTCGTAACCCTCCTCTCCAGACTCGTGTTCCTCTCCTTCCCCGTCACAGTCGTCATCGTAATCACTCTCATCTTCAGCCTCATCGTCATCGTCATCATCTGTATCGTCATCGTAATCGTCGTTATCGCCATCATCCTCATCACTGTCTTCACCCTCTTCTTCTCCGACATGCACATCTTCATCTTCTCCGACCTCGCTATAGCCAGTCTCATCACCGGAGAGTTCAATATCCACGATGTATCCAGGGTCTTGATACTGATGGATGGTCTGGGCTTCCGATTCGGCCTCGGCGGCACCCGGTGCTTGCATCCACTGAATGGACTTTCTCTCCTTCAGACGCACCACGAGCACTTGGATGTACTCGGGTAATTTTGCATCTTGGACGGTGGATCAGTTATACACCTCAGGAGATGAAGTGGGCGTTAGAATGCTTACTGCGGCCTCGGTTGCGGCTGATGTAGTCTCTGACAATCTTCAAGATCCGGTGATCTTCCTTCCAAAGAGTATTATCTCTCCTCTTGAGCCACTTGAACACTCGTTTGAAGACGTGAAAGAGAACACCGAGAAGCTTTATCGTAGCGGGAATCGTAAGAATTCCACCGTCGAAAACCATTGTGATGATGTGAATGAATACAGTAAATCGAAAATTGGGTCGTAGTGGAAAACACAGCAATTGAGTAGTGTGCGGCTTCTCTCGTCGTGCTGGTCCGCCATATATATACAAGGGCGCAGCCAAGTATATTCGTCGCCGCGGCTCTATCGCAAACGTGACCTCAGGCTCCTAGTGCCAAAAGCACAGTCACTCTCGCAAAGCAAAAGGATACTTGGAGGGACGTGGCTTCGGTAGCTACGGTTGAGTGGACAATAAATTTGGCAACGCATTGCGCCACGGGGCTGTGTCGAAAAAATAAAGAATCCATACCAGCAAGGTGAGCCACAGGCCTCCCACCTCGACAGGATTGATATGCATGTTTGTTTCTTTTTCTATGCCATCCATTCACGAATCCAGCAGTAGGCGCCTCGACGCAGACCCTACCGCGTCATTAAGCGAGATGCCTCATTCAAGAAAAGCTAAGCCATCAGATCAGTTGTTTACATGAGGCTGTGGCCCAAACATTGCGCGAATGGCGACGAGGCACGACTGAGAGGTCTCCACTTTCTGAAGATCAGTGTGCGCTCTATTGCGAAGTTCATCCACATCGTCCGCTACTTACCTGTCAACAGGCTTGAGAGTATCGGAGTAAAAGCGTAGGCCACGAGGCGTAGGATCCACTATCTACACGCGCGCGCTTTGCTCTATGCAGAGACGACGCCAGCAAATGGCCCGAAGCTTGAAAAGCAACAGCAAAATGCGCGTCGCTTTATCAACACTCCATTTGTGTACGGCTACGGATATGCGGGGATGCGCTGCAAGGCTGGTGAACTTATCGGTTTTCTGGGGCCATGCCATTGGCTGCCCACACTTCTAGACCACGTTCTATCTTGTGCCATTTTCTTCCAGCCTGAACGCAGCACCCCTCCGTAAGCGCGATGGCGACATTGCATGAGGCTATGAGTTCCGCTTACGGTCGGCTGAATGTAAGGCTGCACATGTGGCTTCCCAAACGCAAGGCTGAAAGGCAGCCCCGCACGCCAAGCTGATGACTGACCCCCAAATACAGTGACAGCTTTTCTTTACTTCAACGGAAAGAGTGAGGCCTGAGACAGCATCGTGGAGATGTTTCAGGGGCGAGAGGTTCGACACCGTATGACAGAAATGTTTTGTTTTTCCCGAGTTTCTTTGATAGCAACATCCGGTTCTGCTGTAATACTGAGTGTAACTTGGGTCTTAACGGCCTTACAGGCTGAGTCAAATTCCTCTTGCAAGACTACAGGCTTTGACCAATGTTAAAAGCGAACAAGGCTGGTAAATACCATACTGTGAATGCCAGCGAATGCAGCCGCACGCCCGTATGGCGGTCCAATATACGCCACACCCACGTCAGCAGCGTCAGAAATCCAGGATTTTTTCAACAAGTGCTGCTGGAAGCTTTATCTGGTTCGCTGAAACATTGCGACGACCGAAGGTCTGTCATGTTTGATTCGCTATGCGATCACAGGTAGCCAGTCGTTTCGGAGGCGCACCTTCATCACAAAAGATATTCGTAGAAATGTTGTGCTATAACGGTAGGGCTCAGAATCTCCAGTCATCATCTTACGACACATTGACAAAAGTTTGAATTTGCGACAGTGAGTCACAGCCAAGCTGCTTTGTCTTACAGCGATGACTATATCTGTCCTTAGATGCCATCGCAACCCAGCTTGAACACTACCATGCCGCCAACTCCGTATCAATCTACAAAATGGGCTCTACACACTCCAAATCCCCGAATAGCAGCCGTTCTAAAAGGATGACACTGTTAGGAGCCGCAATCACCGAAGAAGACAAGGAATGGCCTTCGCTTGCAGAAGTTGAGCTGACGAAAACGAAGAACCCCGCCAATGCGTATTGGATTTTCGAGCTGTCATCTTGGTCCGCCAGCGCTATGTCGACATTTCTGCTTGCTGCGGTATTATGCCGGTACAACGAAAAACCTTTGCCGCATTGGCCTCTCAACGTCACGCTCAACTCCTTCCTCTCAACTATCACCCTAGTCATGAGAGCTTCGCTGCTCGCTACTCTTGCCGGCTGTATTGGTCAATTGAAATGGTTCTGGATAAAGCAACACAGACCACTTACTGATTTTCAAATGTTTGATGACGTGAGTCGAGGACCGGTTGGTGCGGTTAGATTACTATCACGTACGGGCTTACTGTAAGAACACCGGGGCTGTCATTAATGGGGAAACAAGCTAACTAGATTTTTGTTAGACATTCTGTCTCACTAGGAGCACTACTAGTCTGTGCGTCATTATTCATTGAGCCATTCATCCAACAGGTGGTAATCTACATTCCGCGTCCTGTTCTTGCTCTTGGCGAGCCACCAAGTATCGCGCGTACCAGCATTTACAACGGATACATCTCGAACCATGCATGTAAGAATCAAGCCTCCGCAAAAGATTACGCGTGCTAACATCTGGGAGATATGGGGAGGACACCTACCCTTGAGATGCAGTCGGCAATCATAGGGAAATTATTCATAACAGTACCGATGACAGCGCTTTCCAACCCCATTTCAATTGTCCGACTGGAACATGCCGATGGGACAGGCCATACAGCACTCTCACCATGTGCTCCAGATGTGAAGATGTGTCGCGATATGTCTTACGTAACTGCTCATAACTTCCAACGGAGAGTTACGAGAATTGTACCTACTATCTTCCAGGTGGTGATGGTTTGAACGTCCTTGACGGGTGGTACTTTGGTGTAGAGGCAGGTGCAGAATCAATATTGCGCCCAACGTTCAGCGAGGTTGGAAGGTTGATGTTTCTTCGATTCCTTTATTGATGATGGAACGGCTGGACCCCGTGGCTTGGTAGATGGGTGCTGTTACAGCTCGTGGGAGGTGAAGATGCGTAGACAGAATGATGTGGTGATGCTAGGCGTCATTACGGATAGCATTGCCGATATTCCTTTCGCAAACAGCCGCTCTCCGATCTGTGGCTTGGGTTGGCCCATATTGTTGTCACCACTCCAACTGCTCCCCATCCAAACAGCGACACGACGGAGCCAACGCATCTGCCAATCTATACTAGTTTTTCCCATGGTCGGGATCGGATGCGTCATTCTACGTGGGTTTTCGACTTCTGCTCGAGTATGACTTTTGGCCGACCCGGAACCACGAAAGCACCCCGACCCTGAGACTATAAGATATCACTCTCTATTGCATTTTTTGCCGCAAAGTTCCACTACGACTCCACTTTCAAAGCGGTCAGATCACTATCCACCATCAACTACAACACATACTACTTCTCAAACAACATGTCCATCTACAGCACTTCCGACAACAACATGTCCGACAAGAATGCTTCCAACAGCAACACGTCCGAGGAAGTGATCAGATGCCCCAACTGTTTCCCGGCTTCCACCCCATCCGAACAACCCAGAACGCACAACACCACCACTGCAAACAAGAACAACAACACGCACGACGAAGCGCCCATGTGGTGCCACAAGTTCATGCAGTCCGTCCACATCTACCCGGAAGAGCCGCCGCTCGTACCACATGAGTTCCTCCTCAGCCTGCCCATGAGCGGGCGCGCATTACCCTTTCAGCGGATGCGGTGCCCGGGTGTTTGAGCTGGCTCCTACATAGGCCGATTGGCCCCCTGTGCTTTCTCCGTTGGTTGTTCTGACTTTTTTTTCTCGCAATGTACTCCGGCGTTTGGAGCGTTAGCGCGGCCGTTGTATAGAGAGTCTTCTTTGCGCGGAATTAAAAATTGAACCGAATTGCACTAATCAACAAAAATCTACTCGACGCAAGAGAACTTTCCACCTGTTGTATGCAGCAAAACCGGATGCCCATCACCACTCCAGCCACTTCAAACCACCTACGTTTCGTTCCGCTACTCGCGCGACCACCACATTGTCATTTGCGGCCTTCGTCACACACACTTTTGAAGCCAGCGTAATCACTAATCTCGATATTTTTGACGCCCAAGCTCTCCAGTTGCCCAATGCAATGCGCTATTCCTTGGCCCCAGCCTCACAGCCATCAACATCGACATGCTTAGCTCACCGTCGCATATTTGCTCAAGGACGGCGCAGCTCATCACCCACCACCATATTCGACTTCTACCCACATTAGATTTTTCACCAGGACCCTGAACCAAGAATGAGACAGCTCCGAGTCTTAAAAACCGCATCCCGCCGCCAACAAGACTTTTCCCTTCCCTATCTCCAGCAAGTCGGACGTTACGTTCAAAGTACCAAACCGCCGATCATAGCGATCAATCAACGAACAAACCCTTTCGCAACCACAACAAACACCGAGATCCCACGAACAAGATGGCCAACGGGCAAGAAACCACCACCCCCCGCGACATCCACGCCGAAATGGCACACAAACGCGCCCACTGGGAGCGCACCCAGGGCCCGGACCAACTCCTCGTCCGCCTCCAGCACGACGCATTCGCCCAACTACTCGCCTACCGCCTGCACCAAGACTACCACGCCTTCTTCCCCCCCGCCCCAGCAGCAGCCCCGAGCACCACCACCGTGGCCGGAAACATAACGCCGGAGTACCAAGACGCGCGGGACGCACCGGACCTCCCCTGGTGGAACCGACACGCCGCCGAGATCTTGCTCCGGCTGCAGCTCGAAGCCGAGCTGGCGCACGACGCCCGCCGCTGGGGCTTCGCGCCGCCCGCAACGCCTTTCCACGACGACGTCGACGCCGCTGTCATCGCGGCGAGGCTGAACGAAGGCGGCGCCGGCGTGACGGCGAAAACGCTGAGGCGCGCGATCCACGAACATGCCAGAAGGAGCGTGGGCTCTTCTTCTTCCAGCGGAGGCTACCCGCATCGTGGTGCCGAGAGCCGGGCTCGGGCGGGAGACTGCTACATGGTGGGGGAGGATATCCTGGAGGATTTGCAGACGCTGGACGGGTTGCCTGGAGAATGTTGGGCGAGGGAGATGAGGGCGGCGGTGGAGGCGTGCAGAGATCACTATTTTGAGGTTTTGGGGTACTGCGATGGGGCGGTGGCTATTAGGCCGAGATTTGAGGTTGTGCAGCGGGAAAGGCAGAAGAGGAGGGTGGAGAAGAGGGAGGCGTTGGCTGCGACGTGTCGTGAGTCGGACAGGCGTGTCGAGAAGAGTGGGATGTGTTATTGAGAGCTCGGTGGAAGGTATGGAGTGAGGTTGTTGCAGAGGCTTCGTCGTTGGGCGGCTAAGTTGAGTTGTTTGTTCGCCGTGGTGTAAAGAGTTTGAGGCGTTAGTGTGGACCTGCTTTGGGTTTGGGGGTAATGAGAGCAATGATGGTGGGAGAAGTCGAGCGGACAGCTAATGTTTTCCCATACACATTTCCGAAACGAATTATATAGCTTGAGCAGAATAAGTCAATTTTGCATTACGTTACCACTCCTGTACGCATGGAGCATGCGTGAACACATACATGCCAGAATTAACTCTTCACGTCTCCGCCCAGCCACGAGACAGGAATTTTGGCAAGACTTGGTCATTTTATGACATTCCCATATCCACCAAACCATATTTCTGCTGGACTGGCGGGTTGGTTGGGCTCCAAGGTCTGAGTGGAATGATGAGAGATGACAGCCGCAGCCGTGGGGTGCTGAGAGCATGCTTGGCGGCGTATGACGGGTCGTCAGGTGTGTTCGCCTGGTGGTTCCTTGGAATATTTCATGGGTTCTGCGAAGCACCAGCATGACGTCCGTCAAAGAAGGCTCAAAAAGCAACAGCCAGTCTACATAAAGAAAGGGAAAGGCACAGCCCACGCACACTTGGTATTTTGAGCATCATCCGCCGCGATAGACAAGCTTAGCAGCAAGGGTACAAAAAGACAGCTGGCCGAAGAGGCCGTAGAAAACCTTCCAGTAGCATGTAGGGCGTGAAGGAGGGCGAAAGGTGGCAGACTCCCTCCTATATCATATTATGATAGCACAAGTTAGACATCTCCAAACTGGGCGCGCCTGGCCGTCTTATGGCAAGTTGATTCGTGTCTAGTGTCTTGCCGGATAGTCAAGGGGATCTGTTCCAGATACCATAGGGTGCACATTGTATTATTTTCGGTATTCACTCGGCTTTAGTAACATTTCACCATGCTTTCTCGTCTTCTAGGATAATATTCTCAAGCTTTGCAGGCAGGCGGAAATAAGGTTGCAAACAATTTCCTCCAGTCTCCCACTATTACCCAAGTATTAACAAGGCCCTTGTTCTGCCATGCGTTGCTGTTTGCAAACTCCGCTCGGGCACTTGTCCCGAAACGGAAAGCCCTTACCGGTAACGAAGAAAGAAAAAATCAAGCCCCCGGTTCCACCAATTATCATCGGACCGGACAGAAGAAACGCAAAAAAGAATCGGTTAGATGTCTCCGCTCCCAGAATCGAACTAGGGACCTTTCGATGGCATCAAGATATTACAGTCGAACGTGATAAACCAACTACACCAAGCGGAGAGCAGTATGGAGGATAGGCGGTGGTCCGTCTATGCTTGGATTTGATGACTAAGCTGCAAACTTACCGAAAAATATATACTGATAGATTGCAATGATCTTTGTGACGATCTGAGATACGCTAGTCATGGATGCGATTTGGAACGGTAACATCGAAGCTTTGGCCGAGCTGCAGCAACATGCAGAAGATATCCACGTCTCGGGTATTCCGGATAATTCTGTTCTACGGTTTGCTCTGGAGTCTTCAAGCAGTGAGATACTGGTCTACATTCTGCAAAGTGACACAGCTGTCCTCGAAAAGCCAGACAACCATATCCAGCCACAGCCACTACAGCACCTCAGTTGCTCGAGGCAAGCCATCAACCCATATCAACGCCGCAACAACAGAACAACAGGACTGCCGCACCCCCATCCGCCCCCACCTCAAACCTCCCAGCCCCCTCACCACCAAACGCGCCTCAATTGACATCCTTCGTAACCACCAAGGACGACTCTCCTGTTCTATGACGGCACATTCGTGGGGAAGTGTGCATGGGATGTGAGAGTGACTTGGCACAGTGATGACTTCGGATGGTATCGGGGTTGAGTGGGCTGAGATCGGTAGGGGGTAGGAGAGGTAGACTGCGGGAGCTGTAGTGACAGTGATCCGGTAGGTTTTTTTTTTGTTATAGCTTAGCCTAGTGGCCTCTGGTTACACCTGGGCACTGAAAGATGACGCTCACTTTTCGTGTGGTGCTTGATTAGTCTCTCGGAACCTACTCGAGCGGGTTTCAAAGCACTGGACATAAAGGCGTGTATGGAATTGTCCTCATGAAACCCAAGCTTCTGTGAGAATAGCCGATAGTCGTTACTATCAATAGCCGGAGAAGCACCCTCCTTAATATTGCCACAACGGATACTCAGAGAGGCGGTGGCGATAACCCTTTAGCTCCACTCTCTCACGCTGCTCAATCTGGAACGGCACAGGCCCCAACATCGCCCTGACACCGCTCCTAACTTCAACGTCCAAAGCAACAACGAAACGCCTCACCTTCCGTACATCTGGCATGACCATTTGCAACGGGAACAACAACCAAAACAGCGACTCATCATCCGGCAACTCCCGGGGAAACGGCATCATCTGGGTAAACGGTAGGTCGTCGGAAGGGTGCCAGAACTGAATCGTGATTCTCAAATCCTGCAACCCTCTCAGCTCTTCCAACACCCGGCACGATTCGGGCCAGTACGTAGTCCTGGACAGTCCCATCCCACTAGACCATATTGTATCGATCTCGGTGAAGGCCTGAGGCCTGATGGGGAATTCCATGATGGCGCTGAGCGTCAGGCTGTGCAGAGAATGCAGCCGCGACGCGGGTATCCATGGCAACGCCGTGGGGAGCCAGGCCAGCATGTCTGTGTAGCGGAGGTCGAACGTGTTGCATTTGTACAACATGTCGATGGACTCAATGTATCTGTGTTGTTTCAGCTCTCTCTTGTGCGCTCTCGTGACAGGGATGGTGTACTTACGCCATACGACATGTCAGTGGTAAAGCCAGCAGGTTGTCTTTCCACAGTGGTCGGCCGATTTCTGCCCAGCACAGATGCATGAAGCCGACCAGGTTCCGCTCGGCGCTGGTGCAGTGGCAGCGTCGGTGCTTGGTGCTCACGAGCTCCAGCGGCTTCATTGAGTAGCAATGCGCCACGTGCAGCACAGCATCGGGGTTTCTCGGGCGCATGGCCGATTCGTAGATCTGGCTGCGGAGCTCGCCTGGGAGCTTGGTGAAGAAAGGCGATTGTGTTTGGCCGTTGACGCCGTCGTCGTACACCGATAGTCTGCGTTGCCTCTCGGGTTGGAGCGGAGGCCGGAGAGGCGCTTCGTCCGTCACGACGGCTTGGGGCGGCAGCATCAATGAAGGATAAGAGGGTCCGGATGTAGCGGAGGCTCTGAGAGGTCCGAACATTGTGTATGTGTCTTGTGAGCCTGGACCGGCGTGCAGGTGCAAGCGGGCCTTGACTTGTGATATGTTTGATTTGTGACAGGAGATTGTGATGGAGTTCGAAAAAATTTTATGCTAAAACGCCGAGTAACGTGATGGTAGTTCTGACCAGCTAGCTCTTTTCTTTCTACGGTACGATCCGTCCTCTTGTGCTTTTATTGAACAGGGTCAAAATTTTGGCGGGACCGTTGCCTAAGACTCGTAAAATTTGCCTCCTCGTTCCGCATTTGCAAAACCATGAATGCCAACGTGTCGTCATGAAGCGGCTGGCGCAAGGTCACCTCAGCAGGCTGCACATGTACGAACAATTTGTCGCCGCCGATCTATCGCTCGAGCCCGCTTGCCGACCGACTGGCTCGCGCGTCAACGTCGTACATCCCACGATGCGCTTGCCCGTTCCTGCGAGCGGCGGGCGCACTGCATCACTGATCTTCTATCTACGATGACGTTCTGTGGCTAGTGGCGGCAGATTTTGGGCGGGAGTAACCGCCCCCACAACGTGCGGGTGCTCCCGCGGCGGGTGTTGGCGGGCAAAAAATGTCGGCACCCGTGTTCCAGGTTGGTGGGCCCAACCTACCTTCCGATGGAGAAGGACGAAGAATGCCCTATCAGGCCCATATATTCGTAGACATCACAACAGGTGGTGACCACATCGATTCGCCATCGGAGACTCCTAGAGATTTTCCAACAATGGACTCTTCAAGTCCCAACTCTTATCTCAATCAGACATTATGTGGATGGCAATCTCACTCCGGATGCAAATCCAAACGCAAAAACCTAATCGTATAGTGCAAAGAAATAAAGCAAGAGAAAGAAAAAAAATTATCCCAAAGCCATTCAGTCATATCCTGCAACAACACAATGAAAACCTACACAAGTCGTACAGTTCACACATGCCAACTCAAGACATTTTCCCCTTCTCCTCATCGCCCAGGCCAAGTGCCCTCTCCAGCTTCATGCGGTGTTCCTTGACGGCGTATACAATCTCCTTCAGCACCATGAAAGAAAACAGCCCCACCAGCGTCAGCACAACCAAACAAATGAAAACCAGTACAATGATGGCAAACACATTCCCCACATCGTACAAGTGCTTCCAATCTGGCTTCTTCCACCCGCCTTTCTCCGTGTTGATGGCCAGATTGATCGAGCCCATGACAAGGTTGATGACACCAAAGGTAAACAGCAGCGGGCCATAGAAGCGCGAGAAATACGCATCGTAGTTCCCGTACGCCTTCTCAAACGTAAAGTCGTTCAACACGAACTTGGCCCAGAAGTTCAGCCTGCTGAGCCTCAAATCGCCATAGTGGTACCGCAGCGACACGCGGTCATCCCCCACCTTCTTGCTGTCGAACCAATCGATGAAGGCGACGAAATCCTCAAACGAGATCTTCGCCGGCTCCTTCTCCTTGGCCTCGCCCTTCTCCTCGTCCTCCTCCTTCTTCTTCTTGTCCGCCACCGACACGCCCACGTCGCCCGGAATCAGGCCCTTATCCACCGCGATCTTGAAGTCGGACGGATGCCGCACCAGGTAGCTGTAGCTCCGCATGAAGCCGAGCGCGCTGCGCACGACGTTGCGGCCCTCCTCGGTGCCGCTGCACCACTCCTCGGTGAAGACGGCGTCCCAGAAGTCGTACGACAACAGGCACGGCGGGATCGGCTTCACGAAGATGCGCTTGTCGTGCCACACGCAATGCAGCTCCGGGTTCTGCGAAACCGTCACGTCGCGCCCCCGCACCTGCTGGTGCGTCAGCGAGTTGATCGGGTTCGCCCGCGTCGCCGCCGCCGCCACCAGCCAGAGGAAGTGGTAGAACCGGTCGAGCTTCGGCGTCGTCAGGTCTTCTTTGAGGAAGCTGGCCAGGTCGTGGTGGGTGAGGCGCGTTTGCGGGTGGCCTGGCAGCCGGTCCGGGAGCTTGGTCGAGGTCGAGGCGAGGATGAGGGGGTTGGTCGTGGACGAGGTGGTGGGTTTGTGCAGGCTGTGGAAGAGGGCGTGTTTGGGGATGAATGGTGGCCCGGAGGAGTGTGTTGCCGGGGAGGGGGTTTTCTCCATTGTTGATGTTGTTGTTGCTGTGTTGGCCGAGGTGGCCGAGGTGGCGGAAGGCGTTGTTGTCGGGGGTGGTCGGTGCGAAGAGAAGTTCAACATAGAGTGTCGAGAAGAGGAGGTTGTTTGCTGAGTCGATTTGAAGTCGTTCGGAAATTTGTGTCTGTGGGTGTGTATCCGCTCTCAGGCTTAGTTTTCTACTTGCACCGCGTTTCGTCGGGGCCGGGGGGGTCATGATCGATTGGCGCGCATGAGAACTGGGCCCCACTCTCATACGTGGCAAACACCAGTCACAGCTTGGCAGTTACAGAACCTCTCCAATCACTGATGTCGGGGCTGAGTTTGCCCACGACCCTGATTTTCATTGCAGGTTCGGGAGGCCCGCACAGCACACCATCGATCATCAACCACCGTTGTTCGATCGCCTTGCTGGCTCCCTTGTCATTACATGGCGTGGCCGCATTGGTTCAAACAGGACGTTGCAAATCACGGAAATCCGTCGATTTGAAACGTTGCTCCCAGCCAGACTGTACTGGCATCGATCATGAAGGCGACGGTTGGATGCAAAACACGCCGAGACTGCAGCTGAACCGGTGAGCGATATTCGAAGTTGCCAAGTAGCACAGCCACCCTTTCATGAGTCGAAAGGTTCAGAACTCCGCGTCGTCTGCTGTCAATGCGCACATCCCGGGGCAGATCATGATTGAGGCCCGGGCCAGGTCATCACAGATGGCGCGAACTCTTCACCGCCACATGGTCTTCGTGTCTCCAACACCACTTCGGGAGAGGGACCTGTTGCTGCGAGTTACATGGAGACAGCTCGTCTATGGTGCTGACGGTGCTATGTAGGTTTCGCTCCATTTACATCCTCGAGTTCCAAACCAACTTTCAAGATGAGGAAGCCACTCCATTTCGAAATTGTACTCACTCGCCCCATTATTTTTCCGTATCCAGCCTGACCGCATAGAGCCAGGCGAGCATAACCTAGCAAATAACACGGCTGCGGTTGAGAATTAGGGAGGTGGCACCATTCCTTGAATGCGAAAAAATGGAGTATCAGGCAGTAGCATTCTGTCACAAAAATATCAGTTGGCAATCTGGCACAGAAAAAAGAAAATTGTTGCTGCCTGATTCCACCGCATTGATCAATGTTTTGCAATCCCTTGCATGTCCCTTCACAATGGAATTCGAAACGTATGAGCGAATCATGTAATATGGAGGGACGGTACTGAATAGCTATTATGGGACAACAAGGCAACCCAAATTACGCCTCCACAGCGAAACTATCTTTGGTCGGCTTATGGAGCAATCCACCCCCTCCCAGAAGCTTTTTGGGGGTGCTTACCATTCTGGACCGGAGCTTGATGCGGTATGCTTCTTGCGGCGTTCTTTGTCGCAACATTCCGGGTTCGCCCCTCCAAACAATGGCATTCTTGACGTACAGAAGGCTCTCCTTGCCTGTCGAATAATGAGATCCTAGCTGCCCCTTGGAAATGTCGGACTGGACTGTAGCTTTTGATTGGTCCATCACGTCTCTGTCATGCTTCTTTTGGGGCGCTTTTGCTGTGCTGAAATCGGTCACCTGAGAAGGAACCGTTTCCAGAGTCGCAGCGTCATTTGTGGGCGATGTTGGTGAAATTTTCGGGTGCTGCGAAGCCAGTAGAGATCCCGGTGTTAGGTCACTCTCTAGACTGGAACTCTGTTCCAAAGCAAATAGATGGCGTCTGTCGGGGGGGGGGGTAGGGCTAGGGATCGAGTTTGGTGCATCCACAGTGTTTGCTTACGGGTCTTAAATAGGAGCACATGTAAGTTTCCTGGACTAATCCACCGCTGAAAATGACTGTCTATCTATTCTCGGCCAGCAACTCTGGCAACAGTGAGCAGCGCATCCTGCTTACAACAGGCAAACAAGTCATGCATTCCTAGTTATAAATTTGGATTGGCGCATGAGTTGCTGCCTGGCCTCTGCTTGCCTTGACTCCTTACGTTGGGGCCTTTCCCGTGGAATGTCACATGATGAAATTAGTGTGGTACAATCAAAAATGTAACAGAAAATAGTGCGAGGAACGTCACGCGGCTAAGGTTCAAGACGTCCAATAGCATTACAGGCGACGTCTGACTTCCCTGATATCTGTGACTGAACCACAACGTGGTCCAGTGAAGCAGATACACGGCTTACGAACATCACACATCGAGCTTCACTACACTCCATGATGCATACTGCATCAGATGCAGTCCCTTACGTCTTTCCCGCTTCCCAAGGATACCAGGGCAATGATGGCTCATGGTCCACTTTCATCGTGCGGGTCGGCCAACCGGCTCAGGATTTCAACGTCCTCCCATCAACCAACGGTGTCAACGTCGTCGTCCCCCTTATAGAGGGCTGTGTCAACAGCCCCGACAACATAACCGCACCGGCAAACTGCAGTTCGCTCCGCGGTGCGTTCTCTGCCAACAATCGCCAGAGCTCCGGCTTCATGACGAACAGCAGCTCGACTTGGCGAAATATCGGCATATTTGATCTCAATCTGGGCACCCAGTACGACATTGACATCAACGTTCGGTACGGCTACGAAACCATCGGACTAGCGGTAGAGCACAGCGGTGGGCCAAAACTTGATGGCCAGGTCGTCGCAGGTATCGCCAGAAAACAGTTCTTCCTTGGCGTCTTTCCCCTAGGTATCAAACCAACCAATTTCTCCACTTTCGACGACCCACAACCGAGCTATCTCACGGGTCTGAAGGATAAGGGCATCATACCAGGGCTAGGATTCGGGTACACAGCAGGTGCTGGATATAGATATAGAGGGATAACTGCAAGCCTGGTACTAGGCGGATACGATGCATCGAGGTACGACATCACCAACAGCAAGACATTTCAGTTCGGTCATGACGATAACGCCGACTTCACTGTCGGCCTGCAGAGCGTTATGGGAGAGCGCACGCTTCACGGGACAGTCACTCTCCTGAACGACGGTATCGTCGTGAATATCGACAGTACCTTACCTTACCTCTGGTTACCAGAAGAAGTATGCGATACGTTCCAGAGGGCATTCGGTCTATCTTATGACGAGAACACCCGACTCTACCTAGTCGATGACATGATCCATAACCAGCTCAAGCAGTTGAATCCGACTGTGTCCCTCACGCTGGGTGATGGCACGACCGCTGGGACCGGGCAGAACAACACCGTTGTCATCAGCCTTCCGTATGCAGCCTTCGATCTGCAGGCCAGCTGGCCGCTCACGAAAAACACGACAAACTACTACTTCCCGCTGAAGCGGGCTACAAACAGTACACAGTACACACTCGGCCGGGCGTTCTTACAGGAGGCGTATGTTAAGGAGACCAACCTTGGTTGCAAAAGCTGACGGACCCACTCAGATACCTCTCCGTCGACTACGAGCGGCGCATCTTCAATGTCAGCCAAGCGACATTCGACAGCCCAATGCCAGCGCAGCAAATCGTCTCCATTCTCCCACAGGACGCAACAGATGCCAGTCCGCCATCGATCCCTGCTTTTTCAAACGCAGCCAAGGCAGGCGTGGCAGTCGGTGCCAGCATAGCTGGGCTCATGGCTTTTCTACTTGTATTTTTCTGCTGCAGATGGTATCGACGACGTCACATTGCCTCGCGCGGAATGGTGAAATCGTCCTCAAGGGAGTCTTCGCCCTATGCCAAAGAAGCTGCGTCAACAGACATCTTCGATTTCCACAGCAACTCGCGGCCATGCGAAGCGGACTCTGATGGGCCGCAGGTGTATGAGTTACCGGGCTGCCATAGCCTCTCGGAGATGCCGCAGAAGAGTAGGAGTAGGGGGGCCGAGGGGACCGATTGAACCGACGCCAGCAAGGAGTTGATTGATTGGGCATGTTCTTTTGCCGTTTTTAAATGACCCAGTGTCTAGATGAAGGTCATGGGGAGAGCGCGGCTGTTCGTTTCTTTATGGATCACGATTATACGAACATAATGTTATGGAGATCAGATTGATCGTAGTGGTATGAAAGTCACGAGAATGAGAGAGTGGCTTTAATTCCAGCGTCAACTACCTTTCTTATGTGGGATTGCCAGATCCGTTGCGTCTGCAGCCTTTCAAGCGGTGGATAGTAGAGCGAAATGTGGATACTGGACTTGAACGCTTCATCGAAAACACCCACTGGGTTCGTTGTCGGGAATAGGATACCTTCGTAGTACTCCAATGTTCGGAGGAAGACTAAGAACGTGGTGAGTTAGTCAATTAAACAGCAGAGTGCTTACTGGTAGCTAGAGAACTTACCAGAAACAAGGGCATTTCGTTGCATGTCAGTCACGGTACATTGTGCCAGAAAGATATCCGCCTCATCCAGTAGCAGGATGCAGTTCCAGGCTTGGGAGAGCCTGAATATCTCCTGCAACTTCGCTTCAACTTTTCCCAGATTAAGACCAAGATTATCTGTCCAGGGCCAGTAAGTATATACAAGATCCTTGAGGTGTTGCTCTTCAACCGACGATGTCCCAATCCTATGCCAGCTCTTAGATGAGCTGGTGAAGAGGATAGTGTCCGGTGCCATCATCTGCATGATAGATGGCATCAACTACTTGGACAAGGAGCTGCATGTCTGTGACTTGCACTACGCCATGCAGTTCCTCAATAGCCTTGTGGAAGCTGCTCGATCAAGCCAAAGTTGTTTGGTCTTCAGACTGCTGGTGACAAGCCCTACCGCAAGCGAGTACTTCCGACACTGGTTCCCAAACAGGCTTGAGATGGTCATTCTTGGGGAGATTCTGGCTGACGGACAAGGGTTAGATGAACTGAGGATGCCGAGGTAGACGATGTGAAGAGTATCCGCCATACAATTTTGGTATCATCTTCACGTCCACAGCTACTATAGGTATCTTGCTTCGGCCTTCCAGGCCACAGAAGGTGGTAATTCAGTATTGTTATGGATGTTTGTAGATTGGAAACTATACGTACACCGAGACCTTGATCTCATAACCTCGTAAGAGAGGGTTGGCGTCCTTTGTGTGGCTTTTCTGCACCTACTGTCAACGAACGGGTGCCAATTTATGATATATATGGGTTTCCTCAGATTCCGCTAGCTTAGGACTGAAGCTGGCATCGTATGACAGCTGCGGTAATGTCGTAACAAATGCGGAACATGCTGCAATATGGCGCGCTTCAAGTCATGATGATGTTACCCTGTCATTTATTTCTTTTCGACACCACATTGATTTTATTTAGGGCGAAAACTTCACGAGAGCTTACTGGTACATGCATGTGGCCAATACTAACAAAGCGGTCTATTCTTGATACACGAGCAGGCACCAACACTATCAGCCGGCTTCAGCCCCGCATACCGGCGCCCAGCTTACCTGTCCAAGCCTGTAACACTTCTACCATCTCATACTTCACACAACTGCTGCTTCTCCTCGCATTACATATCAGACGCAGGGATTGTCACCAGTACCCTCGTCATTGCAGCGAGCATTGTCCCTGTCGCCGACGCCTGCAACAAACTCCGGAACTGCTTTGATATACCTCGTTGTCAGTACTCCAATCTCAGCCAGCCAAACTCCCCGAGTACCTCACCGACGGTGGTGAGTACGATGCTGCAGGAAAGAAAAGGGCACCAAAGGGGATGCCATAAAGCGCGCAAGTTTCTCACGGCTTTGCACCAAAGGCACCTCCCAAGAGCAGACACGTTTGATTCTGTCAATATGGTTGTTTTATTAGCCGGGAATGCGTCGAGCTTGGGATGGAAACGGGTCGGAGATAATATACTCGGTGATAACGACTATCCCGGTGTCGGTTCGGAATAAGCTTGAAACAAACTCTTGCAATAATGCGGGGACCCTGCTGTAATGCCGAGCTCCGTATGAGCGCTAGCCGGGGAAGGCAAGAGCGAAGGTCGTTTGACGGTTCTGACACGGCAGGTCGAGCCAAGCTTAAGGGGAAGCGATGGAGAGAAACAGGCAATTGATTTAGCCTGGGCCGCCGACTCAAGGATGGATAATATAAAAAGAACTATATGCCGGTCATAAAAGTTTTCCAGCGCTCTTCAAGCCATTGCAAGCGGCTCATGGCGGACCACCTTCATTCCATCACTGCATCTCTCGCTACACGGATTTTTCCAGAGCCATGCCCACCGCTCTTTGGGCCACGGCAACTGCCGCGTCGCTTAGCGATGTGTGCACCACGCCCTATGCTCGGTCGGCGCTGCCTGCTGACGATGTCTACCCGGGAATCACCATCGACAAGACGTCGGTCCAAACGGCGATCACCACCAACTCGTTAGTTAGCTCCGAATGGTACCCCTCCGCCGTCATCGATTATTGCAACGTGACTTTCGCCTACTCCCACAACGGCATCACCAACGACAGAGTCCACGTCTCTTACCTCGTTCCCGCCCCAGACAAATTCCAGAACCGCTACCTCTCAACCGGTGGCGGCAGACTGGCCATCAACTCGCAAGCCCAATACAGCCCGCCTGGCATCATCGTCGGCGCCGTTTCGGGCATCACTGACGGCGGTTTTGGTTCCTTCGACACGCAATGGGACGCCGTCCTTCTACTGGCCAACAACACGATCAACTGGCAAGCCGTCTACATGTTCGGCTACCAGGCCCACCACGAGCTCGCCACCCTCGGCCAACAACTCACCCGCAACTTCTTCAGCATCACATCCGGCTCCAAACTCTATTCCTACTACCAAGGCTGCTCCGAAGGCGGCCGTGAAGGCTGGTCGCAAGTCCAACGCTTCGCCGACCAATTCGACGGCGCCGCCATCGAGGCCCCCGCCTTCCGCTACGGCCAGCAGCAAGTCAAGCACCTCACCTCCAACACCATCGAGCAGGCAATGGGCTACTACCCGCCTCCCTGCGAGCTGGAGAAGATCACGAACCTCACCATCGCCGCCTGCGACGCCCTCGACGGCAACCCCGACGGCGTCATCGCCCGCTCCGACCTGTGCAAACTGCACTTCAACATCAACAGCACTATCGGCGCGCCCTACTCCTGCGCCGCCACCGCCGCCACTTCCGGTCCGGGCGTCTCCCGCCGCCAAATACCCGCCGCCGCCTCACCCGCGCAAAACGGCACCGTCACCCCCGAAGCCGCGGCCGTCGCCGCCGCCATCCTCGACGGCCTGCACGACCGCCAGGGCCGCCGCGCGTACTTCTCTTACCAGCCCGGCGCCAGCTTCGCCGACGCGACAACCGCCTACGACGCGGCCAGCAACACATGGGGGCTCAACATCAGCGGGCTCGGCGGGGAGTGGGTAGCGCGGTTCCTCGAGCTGCAAGACGCGTCGACGCTACCCTCGCTCGACAACGTCACGTACGACACGCTGGCCGACTGGATGGCGTACGGGCAGGCCAAGTACGGGGATTCGCTGCAGACGACGTTCCCGGACCTGACGGCGCTGCGGGCCGCCGGCGGCAAGGTGCTGCACGTGCACGGCGAGCAGGACGACTCGATCCCGACGGCGTCGTCGGTGCGCTACTACGAGTCGGTGAGGGCTGTCATGTTCCCCGGGCTGGAGTACAATGAGAGCGTAAGGGAGCTGGATGCGTTTTATCGCTTGTTCCTCGTGCCCGGCGCGGGCCATTGCGGGGCCAATGCCTATCAGCCGAATGGCGGATGGCCGCGGACGACGCTGCAGAGCGTCATTAAGTGGGTGGAGAAGGATGTAGCACCCACGACGCTGGATGGCACCGGTGGCATTGATGAGATTTGCCGCTGGCCGCTGAGGCCTCTGTGGTCGGGCAATGGGACGGCGTTTGACTGCGTTTATGATCAGGAGTCGATCGATACGTGGATGTATGAGCTGGATGCGTATAAGCTGCCGGTATATTAGTATGGCGGGCCGGGCGGGAATGGCTTCAGCTTGGTTGAGCATCAAGTCGGCGTACTTCAAAACTATGTTCAGATGCATTCACAGACGACTCAAACTTGAAAATTTGTCTAGAAAATTGCTTCAAGTGCCGACGTAGAGAGATTGAAGAAGCTCACCTCTACGTCCGAGAATTTTCTTCTCATCAATACCATTCCCATATGTCTACTCGAGCGGTGACTCAATCGCCGTCTCATCGATTTCACCCCTGATCTTATCCGAAACATCCTTCATCGCTTGACCAATGCAGTCATGCATCTGCAGCTGGATATCCATCACCTGGTAGTCAATGCGCTCGAAACGATAGGCTGGTGTGTTGATTGATTCCAGGAAGACCTCTTCGACCATGGCACGCAGGCGAGTCTCCAAATCATCCAGAGTAGCAACCACCCTTCCCTTGATCATCTCACACATCTTGTCCAGATCATGTTGCTTCCATGCTGCTCCCGCAGTCTCCTTGGGCAGCTCGTTAGCAACTAGCTCCTGCAATACCTGCCTCTAGTCTTCCATGAGTTGATCGATCTTGCCTTGCAGGGATGCTGAAGGCGCTTCGGTACGCAGACGCTTTTCGGGGCGTTGGTGCGGCAGAGACAGGGGTGCAGGTTGGTCGTACGATGGCAGGCTGCTAGAAAGGCCTTCAGGTGGCGGCAGGGTGTGCGCGACCGCAAGGAAGCGACTGCTCTTGCCCCTGTACAAGGAGGCAAGGTCCTCGGGGGTTGGAGTCAGTGGCCAGCTAGCTTTATCCCAGGCCATGTCAAGCAAAGTATCGTTCAATTCGCAATAACCGCCCTCGGGCCGAAAGACAGTGATGACGGTAGATTGGGCGAGGGAGTTGAGAAGCTTCAGCACTTGACCAAACGTCTCGTTCCTTGCCACCAGCGGCTTCTCAGGAAGGCTTGACGGAACGACCAAGAAAGGTGGATCGCTCATGCGGAACTTCAGCCCAGCCGGGTTGGCGTCGAAGGTGTGTCTGACACTTTCAGGCACGTCTCTATCGTTGTCAATTCCCTGGATGACGTGGGGCGAGAGATACACGTAGATGTGCGTGTAGTGTTTGGGGTGGGTCTGTAGAACAATGGGGACACGGAGTCGGAAGAAAGCGGTCGGCTCAAGTTCATCGACGGCGGCGGAGAAAGTTACACTAGACTGCCCGCCGGTGTGATGGATGAACAAGTCTTCTTGAGAATGAAGGCACCGCCATGCCACGAGAGCAGAACTCTCAGGTAGATCAATGTTGACGTCTTCTACGGGCGTTGAGCGGGCCATCTACAAAAAGCTATCAGTACTCCAGGTCGGGCGAGGAAATGTAAAAAAAAAAAAAAAGCGAAGCCCCTCAGTGAGGGCCCCGCCCACCCAGGCTTTTAGAGCAGCCTTGGCTCATGTTCCAGGAGAATCCATCGCACGCCATCACAAGAAACGCGGGACACCAAATCATCGATCTTAGTTGACAGCTGGTCGAAGCTCTGGAAGTGCCACCTCACAGACCCCAGACCTTTCCACTAGAAGGGTCTAGCGGAGTAGGAACTGGTCAGCACTGATCTGCAACGGCGGGAGCCTTACACCTCTTCCAGGTGCCACTGATAGACCCCAGACCTTCCGCTAAAGGTGATCACGAAAGTGCGAGCCTTTGACTCGCGGGCCTTTGACTCGCGGGCCTTTGACTCGCGGGCCTTTAGCGGGTAGGAGCTGATCCAAAACGGTCCGCCCACGAGAAAGACCCAGTGTTCCGTTTTTTCATGAAGTGACGTGACGATGACTCCCGAGGATAAGGACCTTGAGAGTGACGCCGAAGCGCGACGTCGACGCAGCCTGAGGAAGTACGAAGGGTGGTGTTAGCACAAGGCCGACGATGAGTGAGACGGGGTGAGAATCGTGCGCAACTAAAGGCAGGCGCAGAGGTTGAGACTTACCGAACCATGAATTGAGTTTTTGGTCAAGCTGTTCCGAGGTTGAAGTTGTTGCGGAGGATGAGGGAGCTGGGCCGGTCACGACAAGAAGAGGCAGGGCTAAATGCATGCTAAGCGAGGGCGCTGGCGCCGGAATTTTAGTTGTTGCAGGAAAGGTTTCCCAAATAAGCTTAGAGCGGAGAAAAGCGCGTCGATCGCAGCTGCCTGGTCGCGCCTCACTCCATGCTTTCCAACAGCCGCACCGGCTCTCTGCCAGCAATTTGCGCGGAGTCCTCGTCTGCGCCCACCCGCTCGGGAGATCCCGAGCTCACATCAATACAAAGGTTCGCGGGCAATGTCCTCGTTTCAAATATGATGGCGCCGCATCTGCCCTGAATCGCACCTCACGATTCGGCCCGCTTACGGCGAGCAACGCTTTATTGGCTCACCTTGTTTTGCTCGACCACGAGCTTATTTTGACCATCAACATGTGGCTGCTGTCATTAAGCAGAACTCCAACCCTACAGTTAGCTATGGCACAGGGTTGCATGGTTGCCCGGCTTGACGCTGTGGAACAGATTGCTGTGGTCTGGTAGGCGCTTCGCGCTTGGACGGCCATGGTGCCGTCCGGTTGCAATGCATATATGCCCAGGCTATGAGAAACATTCGCCTTATCCGCGTTTCGTCTCGCTGCTTCTTCTCGCGCCCATGCAGCTCGTGAGCTACGCTTTACATGAACAGTGCCTCGTTGTTCTTTCTTTTTGTGCTTTCCGCTTTAAAAACTTGTTTTCATCCTCCTACTAGGCTGTCAACGCACCGCCAAGTGTGAATTTCAAAATCAAGCAAAAAAAAAAAAAAAAAAAAAAAAAACTTTTATAGCTATGAAGCGCTCTGCTCTACATCAAACCGGCGTCCCAACCACCTCGCTTTCCTTGAAAACGGCCACCGAGTTGATCTCCCAATACGCTTCCTCGAACGCCTCCGGGTGCGCTCCGACGTAAATCTCACACGACTCCTTCTTCTTCTTCCCCGCCACCGACGGACATTTCGACGGCCACGAGTTGCCCGCCCAATCCCCGCAAAACGTGGTGTCGAAAATCAGCCGATGCTCGACAAAGTGCTCATCGACATCGCAGCCGCGGCCGCCCGCAAACGCCGCCTGCGGCAGCCCCAACCTCTCGATATCCAGCGCCGTCCCGGCATCCAAGTCGTGCAGCCACTCTCCCACCTCGCTCTCGACGCGATCGCGCGGGAAAAACCAAATCTTGATGGCGCCGCTCGTCCACTGCATGGCATACACGCCGCCGCCCTTTGCGTTGAACGCGTCGCCGTAGTTGTCGCCCGTCGTCGCGCGCACCCTGCAGCCCTCGCTGCCCGCGCAGTTGCCCTCGAGGCTTCCCAGCGCGGCGCGGCGCGGCGTCGACAGCGAGCAGTTCTCGCCCGTGTGCACGACCATCTGGTTCGTCGCGGCCAGGTGGATGTTCTCCAGCACGTCGACCTCGCCGCCCGCGGGCCACTCGCCCGAGCCCAGCGACCACAGCGCCGGCCAGATGCCGCAGGCCGCGCCGGGCATGTGCGCGATGTCGAAGATGAAGAGCCCGTGCGTCCACGTCTGCTTGCTCTCCAGCCGCACGCTCGGCCGCCCCCAGTCTTGGCCCGGCTTGTACGTCGAGGTCGTGTCGACGCCCCAGCGTGGGTTGCCGGCGGCGGTGATGTCGAGCAGGCTGGTGTTGCGGGCGGTTGTCTCGTCGACGTAGTTGACGAAGCCGTGGGTTGGGTCGGCGGCGCCGATGTTCGAGTTCATGTAGTCGGAGGATGTCTTGAAGTCGAAGTGAGAGAAGAAGTCGGCACCAGCCCAGAGCGCGTCACGTGTGTAGGTGATCTTGCTGCCGGTCGTTTCGATCTTGAGGGTGGGCAGGTCGGCGAGGACAGCGGAGAATTGGGTGGATGCATGCGCTAGGGCGAGGAAAAGCGACAGCAGAGCCGCAAGGCGATGCGGGGCGAGTAACGAGAACATGATGAGTTGCAGAAGGTTTATGAGCGAGCGAACCAAATTATTCTCTCGAGCGTTCGAACAAAGTTACATAGCCTCCCGACAATGGAGCGGGTCCTCGTGCTATGAAATACGGCTCCACGAGCACTCCCGCCATGCTTCTTCTGCCTCACCCGATCGCGCAGACGCTCACTCTCTCACGCAAATGCATGTGCGGCGCGTCTATGTAAGGCAACTGCCCCTGCATGAGGCAGCATTGGCAGATGCAAAACTCCCGAAGTGAGCGGGCGTCGCACGGGCGAATCGCAGCCGCAGCCGCGTCGTGACCACATCGTGAGCGTGAAACAGCGCCTGCAGGCACAAGGGGCGAGGGGTAGCACCGGCGCAAAAGCAGAGCCAGCTGGCGAGAAAACGAACGAGCGCGCGAGCGAGCAACGCAAGTCTTCGTGCTACCGCTCCATATGTATGTGTGCGTGGCTGGCCTCGCGCCTTTGTGCCCGCCGCCCGGGAATGCGGGTCGGCTGGTGTGCGGGTGGCTGGCTGAGCGTTGGCCTGCGTGCGCAGCAAAAATAGCATCGAGCGCTCCCAGCCGCCCCCTCCTGCCTACCCGCTGCTGCGTACGGCTGCATAAAGCTGGCTGCTGAGAGACGTGGTGCAGCACAGTGCAGTGCGGTGGATTACATTGCGCCGGTGGCTGGCAGCGTGCGGCTTGGTTGGTGGCTGTCGCGGTCGCACCGAGCAGGCGCGAGTTCCAAGCGGCCGGGTGGGGGCCCGCGGCGGGCGGATCGTTGTTCTGCAGAGCTGGTTGGCGCGCACGCGACGTGGGGTGAAGGGACCGTGGACGTGACTGACACGTGGGCTCGGCGCGTAGACGTCGCGCGATGGGACGTGCAAGACGCGTGGCGAGGTGGATGTGCTCTGAGCAATCATGATGTCTAGGCCAGCGCGGAAAAAGATCGCATGCATGGGCTTGCACCAGCAGCGATCTGGCTCCCTTGTCTGATACCTCACTCACTCAAAGACGTAAATCTAAAGCACTGCCCAGCGCGCCTGCTTCAGCCATTGGATGCGGGTGAGTCGGCGCCCGTTCATGTTTGTGGTAGGATGATGCGCTAGTCCCGATATGGAAGGGGAGGGGAAATGGATGTCGCAGTCCAAGACTGCGCGGATTGTATGGCAGTGCATCTACAAACACCGTATTCGAAGAAAGTTATGAGAATGCTCGGAAATTGAAGGGCGCAATGTGCGGAGGAAGAGCCCAGAATTTTGGCCGGATCTTCTCAGAGTACCCCAAACCCGCAATTAGTGCCCTCGACTCGCCAGCCGTTGTAATCAAAAACTTCACCATGCGATCACCTGGCTCCCCAGAACATCCAAAGAGCAACTCAATCAGGTTGTCCAATGGCTCTTCCGTACTGTATCGAGAAACAACATCGAGCAAGGCTATGCTATCAATAACGACATAAAGAAGCGGATGATGATCCATCACCTCTCGCAACATGGAATAGCCGAAACTGATATTTTTCATTCAGCTTTCCAAATTGCTATCACATTGGCACAAACTATGAATGATGACGATGCCAGTGGACGCATTCAAGTCAAATGAAAGCACGTCAGATCCACCGTCCGCATGTCGAAGAACTTCAAGTCCTACCTACAGGAGCCGTACCCAGAAAGATGAGACGCAACGGGCTGCAGCTTATAGTTACAAATACGATACTCTCGGACAATCTCATCCAAAGTAAGGTATCTTCAAGTGAAGGAACGTGTGAAGGCTCTATTACGTGGGGTTATCTTGAGTTTCAACACTGTTCCTCTCATTATTATGACAATACACTCGTCAGATACTGGGACGTACTGGTCTTTCAACAGGCACCTAAAGCAATCTCTTTGAATTCAAATCAAGTATCATCGTCTATAATAGAAGCATGACCTCCTTCTTCGTATCTTCCTCAACTTGGCAGAGTTGTCGGTAGAGAAATGGCCTCCGAATCTGACTCGTCACGTATACCAAGCATCCATCGCTACGGAATTCGCTCAAGTATCGGTAACGTCGTGCTGTAAGCACGGATGTGCATTTAGTCAGATCAGCAATATCCCAAAGTCTTCATCAAAGTTCGGTAGTTGGCCTGTGTTGCGGTGAAAGTTCAAGACTACGGTGGGCGCAGCGGCCACTCACGCCAAACCTCCGAGGACCGCCACGTCATGCTTGGGCTCTGTAAACATGATTTCTTAGCTTTGGAGGTTTTGGGGCTGTGATGCTGATTCTGCTATCTGGTCTGGTGATGTGGTGTTGCTCAGAGCGGTAAGTACCGACAACACCGGCGAGGGCCGCATCTCCAGGGTAGAAGAAAGGTCGGTACTTAGCTTTTGGTAGCCCGCTAACTACAAGCGGTCAAGGTAGCGTGGATCGCAGCGTTGGCAGCGGGTCGGCTATTTCACATACGTCCCTTACGAGAAGAGCCAGGAACGAATCGGACGAATTCCGACGGAGAGAGTGGCCTACGTTGCTGCGGTTTAGGCTTCTGCGATCAAGCAACTCGTACGATGTCACACCGCACTGCCTGGACCGTTTATCCGCAGAAGCATGGAAGAATGACTTGTGATTGGCGACACGCGGTATGTCCTGTACAGCCGAAGGTCTGCCTCGCCCGACGGAAGCAGCAACACTGCGTCACTTGTCGACGCTTCCGTCTAACTCCGTTGTATATTGCCGGAAAGTCGTTTTCTTATCGCACCGGTGGCCAGTGTTACCTCCACCTGCTCGATTGCACAGGTGGATCCGAGGGTGATGTTTGGGAAACATGAGCGCATGCCAAGTCGGGGAATCCCCGTGCATGGCCACTGTGCTCACGCATAGCCACAATGTGTGCGCAGCATCGCGGAAGCCAGGGATCATTTTACATCCTATACAGGCAAGCCAATTTCAGAGAGAAAGCATAAATACCAAGGTCGTCGAGCCGGCTGGTCTGTAGCTCTCCACGAGCACATCCACGGCTTTGATCCCATCACCTTCGTTCAGATCCCACCACGATGTCGCTCAACGTCAGCACGATGCGTGGTGTCATGTACTATGGCGTTCCGTACCAGGTCAACGTGACGAATCTGGCCGTTCCGGCCATCCAGGAACCAACCGACGCCCTCGTCCGCATCACAACCTCTGCCTTGTGCGGCTCCGACATACACATGTACCACGGGTACCAGGGCGACGTTCCCTCTTGGCAGATTGGCCACGAGGCCATGGGCTACATCACCGAGATTGGCGACGCCGTGTCGTCGCTGGCCGTCGGCGACTACGTCGTCATCCCCGACAACGTCGCCAGCGGCCACTTGGACCTGGAGCCCTGCCAGTGGGAGTCCTTCGGCGTGGGTGCCGGCCTGGATGGCTTGCAGGGTAAGTACAACTCGCCGACGGGAGAGACTTCGCTAATGCCCGCGGGTACCTTGCAGCCGAATACGCCCGCGTGCCCTTCGCCGACGACAGCCTGATCCCGGTCCCGCTGACCCACAACACCACCAACGCCACCATGGAACAGAACTACGTTCTCCTCTCCGACATCTTCCCCACGGGCTACACCGCCGTCGAGCGCTCCGGGATGGAGCCTGGCGACACCGTTGCTGTCTTCGGTGCCGGCCCAGTGGGTCTGATCGCCGTGTACACGGCCCTTCTGCGCGGCGCGTCCAAGGTCTACTCGGTCGACCACGCTCCTATGCGCCTCGACATCGTTGAGCGCATGGGCGCCATCCCCATCAACTTCGCCGAATCGGACCCCGTGCCGCAGATCATGCAGTACGAGCCGTCCGGCGTCAAGCGCGCCGTCGACTGCGTCGGCATGGAGGCTGTCAACAGCGAGGGCGAGACGGACAGCGGAATCGCCATCTCCAACATGCTCCAGGTCACAGCGCAGGGCGGCGGCATCGGTCAGGTCGGCGTGTACCTCCCGACCACGAACGGCAGCGGCTCGCCGCTTGGTTCGCTGCTCAACACCAACATCACCTTTTCTGCCGCCGAATTCTTCACCAAGGGGTTGAGCTTCAAGAGCGGAATTGTTGATCCGCGGCCTTTTGCCGGAAAGCTTATCGATTTGATTGCGAGCGGGAGGGCCAATCCGGCGAAGTACATCGGCACGGCTTCGGTTGGTATTGAGGAGGCGCCCGAGTACTATCGTCGGTTTAGCGACCATGAGGAGGTCAAGGTGTTCTTCACGTTTCCCTAAAGCGGGGGAGCGGAGATGGAATCGGGATTGCGGTTCCATTAATGGCAGAGGTGTCCGTCCAGAGGAGTCTCCTTTTGATTTTGTCTTCTTTCTTTTGCTTAACTACTTTTACAATGTCCGCTCAACGCGAGGTGCCTAAGTATAATGAGATATAGACCAATGAGCCGTTGTGCCTACAAGTTCTGTTACATAAGAACTCTAGAATTCAGTGCCAGTTGTCTCCGTACTGTGAACGAGACCAACACTAACAGAGCGGCGATGCCACTTTCCTTTGTGCAGCTGGTTCTTACAGCTCCAAATACGCCGTCGGGATGCACGGATTGCCCACCGGCTCCTGGCGGAACAAGCTCCCCGCCGGCCACTCGCCCCAGTCGAGATCGGTGTCGACGGTGACTCCTCTTCACCGATACCGCCGCTGAGCCACCTCCGCCAGCTCCTGCCCGTAAGCGTGGTCGAGGTTTTAGGGTTCGAGTTAGCGGAAGCCATGGATAGTCAAGGATGTCTCGAACCACGTGTCTTCATCGCTGGCAAGGATGACCGTGTCGCGTTGAGGATCGAGGCTCAGCGGCGGTCAGGTCCAGTTCGCCGGCCGTGGTCAAGACCTCGCTGTACTTTAACACCAACCTGCACCCCGTGGGCCCATGAAATATGATTCTGGCCCAGCCCGCTAAGCTCTGGCCGAAGTCGACAACCTGTTGAGATGAAGATTGGGGTCGTGGCTACGTCGATGGCGTAGGCTGTCTGAGCTGCGCCGGTGGTCGAGGCTCAGACTTTCCATGAGAAATCTGGGGTGGGCAAGTCCAGTCCGAGTGGGTCTTGTAGGTGGTTTGTTCGAAGATGGTATGCCTCGATTATGGTGGATGCTTTTCGAAGGTAATGAACCGCAAAACAAGCCATAAAAAACCCAGGAATATCAAACAACAGCAATTCTCAAAGCCATATTGCATATTGAAATTGTACGTGCTTCTTACCAACGCTAATTCTTCATCCCAATTAGAAATGAAACTGTCCCAAAAAAGGATTGCCATGCAGAGTTGCAGATCGCCTAAGGCGACCTCCCTGCAGAGACGATGGCCGCTGCGAGTGTAGAGACAGGCGACGTCGGCTTGATGTCATTCGCTGAGAGGGGGCTGAGCGCTGATCCACCGTTTCTTCCTCGGCTTTCATTGCTTCTGCTACCGAAAGAGCTGTTCCTGGTACAATCTGCACTACCGCTCCGCCCTCAATAGTGAGGATTCCGGGAAGAACCAAGCATTGCACCTCCCCATTCCCAAGGCTGACGCTGTGGTCGATCAGCTTTCCGCTTTCGGGGCCAGGCAGACTTGGCTCCAGTGGCTGACACTGGAAATCAGAGGAGAAGCCAAGGTCGAAGATGGGTTCCACCACTCGCTCGATGTGCTGGACGCGCTCCCATTTCATCTGCATCGTGCTGATGACTTGCTCGAGTTCTGCTCTGAATTTCGTGCGCTGTCCAACAATGATAAGATCTTGAATGTGGCCCATCAACTCGGTGCTGACTTCATCAACTCTGCGGGCTTTTTCCGATTCCAGTTCTTCGTTGGGCAAGGCCAACAGCATGCTGCGCAGGAGGGCCTCTCTCTCTCATTTCACGCTGGCACAATCAAACAGTAGCTCTCGGACGCCACTGTTCGGCGGTAGATGATATGTTGGCTGGAAAATCAAGGCGTCGACCAAGTTCGCCAGGATGTTCAAAGCTGCAGATATCCGGATGACCTTGGCGGTGTAAGAGTTGCTGCGGGGAATTGGAGTACTACCAAAACGGCTGTCCAACTTGGTCCAGGCATAGGTGTACTGTCGCAGCTCATTAGTATTTGAACAACGCCGGTATGCAATCTGAAATACCTCTAGGGTCACCTTGTCGAGATCTTGGCCGAGCTGACTGCTAATCAGTCCGATAGCAGGTTTCCATAAGCCGCTCAGGGTAGATATGCTGGTCACAGGTGTAAGTATCGCGAGATAAGATGTGTGCACGTTGATGCACCTACGTCTCATCCAAGGTTTCATCCACCAACTCTACTCCGAGTTGCTGAAGATGCCTCAGCTCATCTTCAGTTTTAATCAGTTGCTTTTCCAGATCGGCATAAGCTTTGTTCTTTCTTTTCAAAGAATACTCTGCGCGCTTCTTCGCATCCTCCGCTTGTTCAAAGTGCGCATTGATATCTTCGGTCTGCTGCATTTGATTGGCCAACTGATTCTCAAGAGCCGACAGGCTCTCATGGCATCCCTTTGAGGTTTCTTTTTCTGTATTCAACAGATCCATCACGTCTTGGCATCTTTTGAGTAGCTGAGACTCTGTCGAGCTGTGCTTGTCGATCCTCTTTTCGAGTTCCGTGATGTTTGACTCGAGAGATGCAATCACATCGCCTCGCGCGACAATCTCCCGGTCACGGCGTGTGGCTTCCTGACGGAACAATCTGAGGCAAGACTCGTTGTCAGTAGTTTTCTGCAGCAGCTCTTGTTCCCGCTCTTGAAGCTGTTGGCGAAGCTGGCCGATCTGATCGAGCAATCCCGAAGTGTATTGGAAACTGGGCTCTGCAACGAATGATTTGGCCGCATTGATGAGATCTATGGCTGCTTGCGTTACGGGTTGATTGGAGCGTGCTGTGTGGGCAGCATCGATGTTATTGGTGGGCGCTTTGGTGCCATTCGGCAATGATTTCTGTGGATCTGCCATCTTTCGTGGGTCTCTGACAAGAGAGGCAGATCGATACCGTGGAGTGAAGGAAATCTCGCTGATTAAATTTTAATTTTGAGGGTTGTCTCTATGGTTGGTGCCGCATCATCGGGCCCTCAAAAAATGCCGCACATTCAAACCCGATTTGACTGGCTGAAGATTCCTTGTCCGTACTGATTGGGTGGTCCTGACTGAGGGGGGGGGGGGGGGGGGAGTAATCGTTCCAATTTGGTGATGTGCGGAGATCCAGCTTCGCGACCTCGCGCCTGCAGTGCGTGAGCAGTAGCCTTTTTGGATGTTCACTGCTTGATGAGGTGATCTACATGCACGTATAGTGAGAATTGTCGGGGCTTGGCACTGCGTGCTTTGTCACCATTACTAGCTTAATGCACCCAGCTCCTTTAGCCTTTCGACCAGTGTAGTGAGTGCGACGATGTTTACGAGGCCTTTGAGTATCGCTGCAAATTTCTTGACAGAGCGTATGCATGCAAGTAGACAAGATTAATGATGTGCGTGAATGATGCGCGATCGTCTAAAGTCAACTGAGTCTGAATAGACGAAGGTTTTTCATAATCTGCGAGACCAAGCGACGCTACGCAAATGTGTTCTCAAGACATTGGATGGACGCAAGTACGCGGTAGCGTTATCTCTGCTCGATTGCGTGTGAGCAGACTGTAAGCATCTAGATTTGAGAGTCTCGTCTGCGATTTCCTGTGGCTTGGAAAAATTCGAAACGGTGCGCGATTGGAGGAGTTGGCGTCACTGTGCAGGGCGGGCCGGGCCAGCCCAAATGGATTCTGCGGCTGACAGCGACACTGAAGCGGGGTAGCACCAGTGTCGTTTCAGCGATTATCTTGCAGCCCACCCACAGTCTCAGACTCGAACCATCGTGTCGTGTCATGGTAGGAATCTCGAGTTCCCAACTGTACGATTACCCCATTTAATGTCGTTGATGCTCGCATCCACGTCATTACAAAGCTACAGAATGAACCAATCATGCTTTTGATAAGAATTGCACGTGCAGTGAAGCTCGGAGAAGCGCGAGCATACTGAAAAGATCTACGAACCTTGTTGTAGCTGTTTACGGCTAACAACTACCAGCACATCTGCCACTTGGCCCAGTCAAACCATCTCCATGCATGACAAAAGGCGACACATTTCAAACTGTAGTGCCTGCGTTACACAGGCAACAGCTCCATTATGCTACCCACTATGAGGTGGACTCTCCCGTTTTTACCCGCGTTCTTCGCTTCGCTCTTTGATGGTATTTCGTGGTTTTACATATAGATCACAATAATGCAATGGATGCAGCCTCTGGGACAACCACTGAAGAATCAGGGGGGTCGAGATATCGAAATCACCCTTTCAGGCACGAGTCGCCGCTATAGCCATACCAGTGCCCGCCGGTGGTCGAAACCCTTACTAACACCTTAAAGCCTACACTGTGCTTTTGTTTTTATCACTTCTTCGCCGATACGAAAAGCGCGCTTGTGTTTCTAGGGGACATTGAGCATGCTTCATACCATTCTTCTAGTGGCCATCTGCGCCATAGTATACTATCTTACTCTTTCTTGCTCTTGCTCGAGAGCATCCGCCATATCACCCAAAGTGTTGAATTTCCAATCATAGACTTCCCCAGTCCGGTTGCCCATGATTGCCCCAGGCCTCACAATCCAACTCGATTTTATCCCCATTTCCCTTGCAGGATGGTGGTCGTGGAACTGACTCTGCGCCGTTTGCAACACCTGCTCCTTCTTGATCCCAAAGGTTGCCTCAACCTCACGCAGCATATGCTCAAAGTTGCGCAGGTCCGGCTTGTAGCTGCCGACATCTTGGGCTGTGATGACCAGATCGAAGGGCACGCCCTGCAAAGGACCGGCATTGGTCCTGGAGAAAGAATCACGGTCGACATTTGACAGCACCACCAACTTGTAGTGCTTGCTCAGCCGGCGCAGCGCGTCCACCGTGTCCGGAAAGGCTGGCCAGCTGCCCACGGACCGGCCGAAAGCCTCGTTCTGTGCTGCAGTCGGTTGTTGCAGCCCGAGTCGCTCGGCGACTTGTGGGTGGATGGTTGTGAGCAGTTGAGCGTAGCGCATGCCGGGGTCCTTGGCCTGCTGCGTGCGTTCCGCCTCGTGGTACACGTGCAGCAAGTGCTCGCGCGAGAAGCTGGCGCTGTTGGAGTCGAGCAGCGGCTGCAGCCCGGCCAGCACGCCCGATTCCCAGTCGATGAGGGTGCCGTAGACATCAAAGCAGAGGAGGTGAAAGTCGGAGAGTTTCGACATGGTGGAGATCAAATGTAGTGTGATGGCGTTGATTGGAGTTTGAGACGATGGAAAGTGTGAAGCCGCGAAGCAAAAGAGCACACTAAATATCCTTGCATGCCGAGAGACACGTGGCGATACGCCGCCGACTAGCATGGACTGACCGGCAACGTGCTGTTCCAGCCGAGGCGTCCGACCCCGCATTAACTTACCGATCTTCGATCTACCGACGCACCGAAATCAGCGACCAGACGGCTTCTAGTTCATGGCGTCGATCGTGATTGCTCGTGTTAACACCCCGAACATAATTCCCGGAAAAAAGTTGACTATATATTAAGAATCACGTTCGAACGTTGATAAGACGTCTCATCCCAGATAATGTTAATAGCGAATTCAGTTGGATTTGTTTACTCTGCTCGTGACAGTATCCTCATTGCTTCCCTATATACGCCTCGACCTCAATTTCGATCTTCATTTGTGGGAATGCCAAAGCGGGAACCGCAATGGCCGTCCAGATTGGTCGATGGCCTGGAATGTGCTTCTTAAGCATCTCCACGGTCTTCTCGAATGACAATCCGATGTCAACAACGTGGTAGCTGCGAACGCTATACACGTCCTCCTACCCACGCAGCCCGGCAGTCTGGAGCACGCGGTCGACATTCTCAAATGCGAGTTCGACTTGGCGGTGGATATCGTTCGCGTCGACAGCCCCGCTCCTGCCCCAGCCGCCCTGGCCGGCGCACTTGACAATGTCACCAACCACAACGGCTTGCGAGTAGTGGTAGAGATCACTGTGCTTCTAGCCAGCGCCTTCTTCGTTATAGTACTAGAGTGAGGACATGGTAGCCTATAGTGACAGTTCGCTGGCCGTTTGGAAATACTAGGTGCAAGGCCGTGCATATGTGGAGATTGTAGGTGTATCGTTGGTTCACCGGATGATAGGAGGATTGGCTGTTTAAATGCATATTGTAGCTGCTGGGTTGTAGTGGCGAAAATGGCGAAAGACAGCGAAGGTTGATGATAAATGCTTAGCTCTCCAACACTCCTTCGTCCTTAGCGTTTGCTAGCCCCACTGATTCAGCTGTATTCTCCATCCATCACTAGGCAAATGGAGAAGTGGGCATTATGTCCGGTACGCTGAATCTTGAGCGGAGTAGCGTACGCTTAAATGATTCAAATAAATGTGTCATTTTGAGTTCAGCTGGTGTGCTTGGCGATACGGCTTACCGAGGCACGAATCTGTGAGTTGGACATGCGAGAAACCCGCTTTCACTTGTTGGAAATCAACGAGCTGATGGTATGGCATTTGCGCCGAGAATTTTCTGATTCGAAGAACTCTTGGAAAATGTGGACTAGCGTGAGCTTAAGCCGTGGAATGACGGCGGTCGAGATCTTCAGTTGTTGGAGAGGCGGGCAAAAAGTTGGGGATTGGAAACGTCTCCACTCCCCACTTTCCACTCTCCAGCTTAGGCATATTCCATTTGTCATCATGCACTTGTCGACAACGTTGTCTGCCATTTTCAAGTGGGCACTCTCAGCCCCTTCGCCATGCTTCTTATTAGTCATTCATCCATATTATCAATGCGGACTACAGGATGGACACCCTCCCGGTGCCTGCATGCACTGTCAATTACTCGCCGATATGACGCCGAAGGATACCGCTGACGGCCACCTCCCTATGCACGACACGGTCGACACGTCGAAGAGGGCAACAGAAAAAATAAAACACGGTCAGGGTGATCGCCGAAACTCGTAGGACGGGTCCCTGTTTCTCTCTATACGGAAACTCATCGCGTACCAAATATACGTAAAATCTCTGATTCGCCAAAGCTTGATCTTTCGAATACGAATATACGTATGTGGATCATCTGCACGAACTAGCAGCACTATCTCCGTTCCAACTATCGGGACACGTCACACCTTTGCAGCAATCGTAATCAAAAATGTAGTCTACTGATTGCGCTACCGGTCCCAAGAGAATCCATGCATTGAACGCCCAGCGACCCGCCCTCATCTTTTTGCAGCAATTTCATTGCCTGCCCCTGTCTGCTGCCGATCGCAAAAGCTTTAAACCAGAGGTATCTGTGACTCCTTCAAGTGGCCAGCTTTCAGCAAATGGCGAGCCTTGTACCTCAGTTGGCCCGGATGTAGGACCAGGAAGACGACGACGACAGCCAGCATTATGCAGCCATCGAGAACATAGAGGTATGCCTCGTTCGATTAGATCTCTCCGTCGGAGCCCTGATTGTACTCGATGATACGAGTGATGTTTCGGATGATGAAAAGAAGGCTCCCGGTGTAGAGACCGTAGAGGTAACGCTGCCAATTGAGCTCGTTGAGCGGGGCCTCCGGCGGTGGCGAACTTTCCATGCGCTTCTGGAAAGAGGCTGTCCATGCGGCGAAGAAGGAAAAGGCAACCAACCACCTGCAGGATCAAACCAATCATGATGGTTGTCTTGCCCTGGCTTGCTTGGGTGGCGTCTTCACTGCCTGACATGATGGCTCCCGCGACCTGGGTTGCGAAACAGGTGATGTCGATGAGGACGAAGAGCTTGGTCAACAGCCGGGGACTCGGGATCAGGTCTTCGCTGCCCAGGGCTCGTGCGATACGGCGAGGTGACATGTAGAAGCTCGCTGCGAGGAATGGGGGAGCCGCGAGCAGCAGCAGGTTTTGGAGGAGGAACGGCAACGTCTGCCGTATATTATCGTGGAATTGGGATCGGAAGTAGTAAGCGGCCGCTTCCACGGTGGCAGTGATTGCTGGTTAGCCCAAGGACTCTTCACCAAAGTGCACCTTGTTTACTTACTTCCGCAGCCGATGATGAGAGGGAGAGGGAGGAAAGATCGGTATGGGATCATCATGACCAGACGGGCCACAGCCACGACCCCGAACATGCCCAGGAATGCGAACGCTGGAGGCTTCGCCGGGTTGTATGGGTAAAGGTCAAAGGGGGGATATCCTTCTTTCGTCATGGTGTCTGAGGGCAGGAAATGGCGTGATGTAGAACTCAGAAGACTGCCGACGAGAGTTTGAAGAGCGTCGGTAAAGAGTGTAGAAGAAGAAAGTGTCGATGAGAAATTCAAGTAGGACAGCCGCCTATTCTTTTATTGGGTGGAACGCGGCCGGACCGTCTCGTTTACGGCCGGCCGATTTTACGTATCTTTTTGCGTATTGTATAACGTGTCGCTCCCGGCGATCCGCTAAGACCTTTGAGTGTTAGTATCGAACAAGCGGCCTCCTGCTGCGTACCTGATGCTCGGAAGCCGGGTAGCTGTAATTTTGGGCTTTCTATAAGAAAAAAGAAAGGAGAGTTTGTGACCGCGACGCCGGAAGATAAATGGGTGCACGGGCCTCGCTTTAAGTAGCCATGCATCATACTCACGGCCACTCTAATCGTGAACATTGTGAATTTTGTTGGTGCTGGGCCGCATTCTTAGTTCTTTCGTTTTAACTCGGTTGCTCAAATACTCTTATCCAGATACCCCTTCGTTCGTAGTCAGATACCCATTGTCCTCGAAATCCAGAGTCGTCGGATGCCAGAACAACTGAATGCTGTTGCAGCAAAAAATGGAGCAATAATCCAAACCTAACGTCTGATTATAGAATGACAAAACAGTTATATCATGACGGTGCTGTCATGATATGATAGCGCTGTTACTGAACGAGGAAAATTGTCACATTGAGGCTGTACTTCCAGAAAGTGACAAACGGTTTGGTTTGAGCCTGATATATCCCAGCACCGGCTTACACAATGGAAATACGCAGTCTCAATCAATAATTACACGCTACTGTGACGTTCATCTTTATGTAGTACCTGCGCACGTCTTTCATCACGTATACGGCCGAGGAGGATGTGAGTGTGCGATCGCAGAGCAAAAAGCCTGATCCCGTACAGCCATAGATATGCGAGAGTATTATTCACCCAAAATCCGCAGGCGGTTTAAATCGTGTGTCCATTGATAGACTTTTTGGCAGACAGATTTGACAAACAGTCACAGGGTCCGGATTTGGCTTCTAACGAGACTTCGACAGTGTGGTAGGGGCAATAGGCCGGATGATTGACCCCAAAAGCCTCCGGGAAGGCTGTTAGCCGACATGCTTGCCAGGAAAGCCTTTTAAGCCTGAGTACCGCTCAACAACCTCTGTCTTTCGCATGTCGTCACTTATGTGTTCCCTTCTCCGTGACTCCAGCACTATTGTCTCCCGCCTATGTAATGTTGCTTTCGTCTCGCTATATTCGTCTTTATAATGTCGCTTCTTGAGATCGCGTATATCGACTTTTGATTTTCAGATTCTTCATCTCCATATCAAGCACCCTGAGCTTGCTTACGGCACCGCCAAACCTGTTCCGCGGGGCAAAGACGACCTTTCGGCCCGCTGAAAACACACCCGACAGCGATCCACTCCCTCGTCCGCATGCGGTTTGCGGTGTAGTTGTATAGATCATCTCGCAACACGGCAGCCGTGGCGCTTTGCTTGTAAGTCGTTATATTTAACATTCTTGGATGACGTGGGAGTGGAACGGGTAGCTCGGCCACCGTAGCCGGACGAAGGATCGCGGCTGATTTGTTGCGACAAGTCCAACATAAGCGACTCTAAATTTACTGCATTTGGGCAGATCATATTCCTCTTCAGGTTCCCCGCCAACTTTCTGCTGAGGACACGTGCCTATACGCCCAGTCACAGCCACAATGAACGTACCAGAGTTGGGCCCCGTCTCAAAACGGCCCCCACCAGCTCCACGGCTGCAGCCAGCTTGCAGCGACACTCGACAGCAAAGACAGCAGTGACGTCAGGAAGGAAGCAGACCAACAAACAAAAGACCATGTATTAATCTGGCCTTCACCCTTCTTCCCTGTCTTCTCGCTACAAGCACCCATCAGACATCGATTCCCAGTTACCATGCAGCTCAAAGTCTCCGTTTTCCTCCTGGCCGTCGGCATCGGCGCTACCACGGCGCAGACAAGCACCACGACCACCACCGATACCGGCACGACAACAGCCGCCATCTCGGACCCCACGTCCAGCACTACCACATCAGTCGATTCATTCACCACCACAGTCATGAACCGCTTCAACTCAGACCGCATCGGCGTCACCGCTCGTCCCCAAGCCTCCGTAATCAATGTCAACACCGCCAGCCCGGACACCGTCACGTATCTCATCAAATGTTACACGCCCAGCACCACCCGCACGACTTCCTCGTCGTCGACGTCCGCCCCCTCCACCAGGAGCACCACCACCGGCAAGTCCAGCACGTCTTGCAACCTCCCACCCGAAGGCGTCACGTTTGTGAACGGGCCCGACACGGCGGGCTACACGTATACAGCGACAAATTCGGGCGCGGCGAGCCTAATCCGTGAAGAGTGCACGATCATGTCGCCGTCGCCAATGGCCAATGCGAGCGTGACGTGTACGTGGATGGCGGATGGGCCGGCTGTGACGGTGCCGATGACGGACGTGAATACGCTGGAGCCGGCCACCATTCGGTCCATGGAGATGTATGTGACGGCGGGAGTACAGAAGCTGGAGGATGCCAGGGCGGCGTATAGTTCGAGTGTGGCGGGTGAGTATCTGTCCATCCCTTGCTGTGTCTGTTTCGTTTTTGGGACGTTCTTTTTCCTCTTCTCTCGCTTTCCTTTTTCATTTTCACAATCTCTTTGTTCTTTTTATTCGGCCTTCTTTCGACGGGAGTCGATGCGGCTTTTCGAATTCTTGCTGACTTTTCCGCATACACAGCTGCGAAGACGGCATCATCGACGGGTGGTGCTGCCGCCGCCACTGCCGTCACTGGTCCGCCGTTCAAAATGCTTCCCGCGGCAAACATGGCTGGTGTCGTGGGTGTACTTGTTGCTGTAGTAGCACTGTAGATGGGACGCACTACCACTGCATGTACGCCCCAAGACTGGCCACGGCCTCGACAACGCTGTAGGTCGAGGCTCTCCGAGTCGACAGGACATGTTCCCAGTTTATTGTTGTGGAAGCGGACTTTGTACCAGTCATGTTCGTCTGTGATAAATGCGCACAGGTCCAGTGGAGCTGGATAGGGCATGTTGACTACCGGGTTGCTGTTAGTGCAAACTCGTGGTTGGGAACTTCCATACAGGGGGTTCAGCGACGTCAGCATTGGGGACGAGAAAAAGTAGAAGGAACTGTGGAGAAATCTTATTTATTGCGCCCCAAGAGGCCCGGGAAGAGCTTTCAGATGTGAGAAAGTAGTCGTGACAAGCAAGTTTCTACGGTATTCAGCCAGGACACATTATTTACCGATGCAATGCACTTCCCCAAGGGCCCCACAATCTCTCTACGGGCGACGTTAACATCCTCTCCGTCTGGAACCGCCCACTGTCTCTCCGTATGTTGCGCTTGCCGTGACTTTGGAGAAGCAACGGACAATGTCCCACCATCTTGGACCCGAGAGCCTTACACCGTCTCTGTCACCGCTTTGTGAGAACGATGAGCTGCAATCATGTCACAGCCCGTTGACAGTGGAACCGGCAGAGTAGGCGGATCGAACGCCGACCTGCCATCCATACACGGCATGCCGCCAACCGGAGCCAAGCTACTTCGGACTTCTCCGTGGAGATGGTAGAAATGACGGAAAGGCGAACTATGACATGTGGGCAATTGTCTTTCGTGCAAGTCTATGCGGCGCATCACACCGCCAGCTTATCTGACATATTGATATTCCACATCTGGCTTACCGACATCTCATACCTTACTTTATATACAAAGAAACTCTTTGTCTAGATGTATTTATACTATTCTAAAATATTGCCTCTATTTACAATTATCCTTTTATACTGCCCGTATGTCGTGTTGTCTTGCAAGGTCGTCACCAGCTACGTTGCTGTCACCTTTTTATCCCCTTTCTACTTCCACGTTATATTTGCCCCGTTATTACCTGATATGGCTGTTTAATTCCCATACTGTTCGTACTGAGAAGAAAACTTTTACCACTAAGAGCCGCTCTATACGGATTAAAGGCTTTCAATGCAAAACTCTTATTTTTATCTCATCCTAAAATGTTCGCTTTCGAGAGTCAGCCAGAGGTTTTGATCCTTATCAGGAACAAGCTGTGGAGCGGGTTACAGATCATGTTTCCGATAACATTCCGTCACCTTCCCGGGCAAGTGGCCGACTTGCTACGATCTTACGTCTCATATGTTCCCGCAATTACGCAATCGTCGAGGTAGTCTTCAATCCTTGGCTTGCAGAGTGGCAGCGATACTGAAGAGTGATTGGCAATATAGCTGGCGTACCCATGGACTTACAACACTAGATGCATTGCTACGCCGTCGACATCATTGGAGCAACCACAGTAAACGTTTCTCTGTCAACGCTGCATGGTCGTGATTAACACGAATGCATAGATCTCAAAGCGATTCAGCTCTCTCGGTTCTGGCAAAGACGAGCTGTCCCTGATGGCCACTTTGCATGACGTAGTCTTGTACATCACGCTAGTTGGGGTCTACCCGGAGCTCCACAGACTGCTAAACTCACTGATGAAGTACCTCAGCCGCAGTGGAATTACCGAGTTTTTCCAATTGTCTGCCGCACAGGTCCAGGCTGGCAAAGAGGGCAAGATACCAGAGCGAGAGGGCTTCTTGACCCGAATGCTCCAGATGCACCAGCAGAATGAGTCCAACATGTCATTTCTTGACATGATGCTGGGTTGTGTCATCAACCTCGGGGCGCGAAGCGACAATACGAGTATAGGACTCACAGGGATCATGCGGGGCCTGATCAATAACCCGGAGGCGATGGCAAAGGTATACCACTACGGCTTGATCACTTCTGCTCTTGACTTCTGGCTGACAACGAGGAAATCTCTGCAGCTCCGAGTCGAAATCGATGAGAGAACAGCTGCCGGCGATCTCTCTGCTTCAGGCCCGATACCGTACCAAGTTGCAGAATGCATGCCCTATTTGCAGACTGTAATCAAGGAGGGTTTGAGATTGGAAGGCTCGCTAGGAATACTGTTCTGCGAGTCCAGCTGAGTGCCAGTAGTCACGCCGGTGGAAAGTAGTCTCGCAGAGTCGATTGAGGAGGCAGCTGTGACAGTGTCCGAGGAATCAAACATGAGCTTCTCCCAGTTGAAGCCGTCAACGACTTGGGGAGGGAGGGCGTAGAGATCGCGGGCTTCCTGCGCCTGTTCTGCGAGCCGGGTGTGCGACCGATGGCAGCCCTCACAGGATGTGCGTAGCGGCTGGCGGCGCTCGTCATGGCTCTACGTCATTGCGGTACGCACGGTCTGCCGGCTGAGGCTTCGGACGGGGTTACTGCTGTTGGCATAAGTAGAGCGTCTAGTAGGAGGATAGATTAAGGGTGAAATTGACGAGTGTTGCTGAGTCTACTTGGAGCATTGATAGTACATAGATAGGGTCCGAATGAGTCGGATAGAATCGGTGACTGTGTAGGGTATGGTCAAAGTATGCGGAGGAACTCAAGTGCCGCTTGGGGTTGGCTAGCTGAATGGAGTTGGATCCGAGTAAATATTACACGACGAATACTCCGGAGGCCAGAGTGCGAAGATAGACACAGGAGCACGATCCTGTGGCCATTTGCTGACGTTGGGACTCAGACTAAGCTAAGGCTCTCTGCACTGCGAAGTGGACCGGTTGAGCGTGCATAGAATGGGACCCTCGACTCACCTCAATACAGCCACACCATAGGCTGGCACAGTCCGTCACCAACCGACAGACCTTCAACGGTCATCCTTGACAGACCGGAAACATGGCCCGCACGCCATCGATACTCCTGTTTGGACCGCAGACGCCGTGTCTCACTGCGGCGCAGACGGCTCGCTTGCGCTCTCACCCCCTCCACAGGCTCGAGCTAGCTGAGCCGCGCGACGCTATCAGCGCCCTGCCACGCCTTTGGGATTGATTTCGTGGACAAGGATGCTCGCTTGGCACAAATTCCCGGATCGTGTTTCCCGGAGGCACTGTATGCCAGCTTGATCAGCGGCGTCGAGTGGGGTGATGGCCCGCTCCCGGCCACCGTAACCACGCAGCTAACCGTCATCATTCACGCCATCCAGTATATGGACTACGTAGAGCACGAACAACCACATCAAGAACTGTTGGCGGGCGTGGCGCATGCGGGTGTCCAGGGCTTCTGCATCGGCTTCTTGAGCGCGGCCGCCGTCGTGTGAGCCGCAGATGCTTCCGATTGTCTCCACCGTATGGCAGTCACCCTGCGGTTTGCTGTCTGTATTGGATCTTATGTTGGTCTCGACGATGCGGCAGGCGGTACCGTGAGCCTCGCTCTTCGCTGGAAGGCCAATCATAGCCGGGAGTCTGTGACAAAGGCTGTTGGGGAGGCAGACGCAAGTGTGAGTGTGACCCACGCCGAACCATGCGTGTTGAGTGACTCATGCATCATCACAGGCGTATATTGCAGTCGTTTCGTATGCGGCGGCGGGGGTGGCCACGGTTCCACGAGCAGCAGCTGCAGATTTCCCACGGCAGCTCGCAGCGCTGGTCATCACGGCGAAGCCGATGGCGCCGACCGGCCATTCTTACAACGCCAGAGCGCATGGTAAGCACGCTGAACGCCTGGCGGGATTGTGTGATCGTCGGGCGGAGCTGCAGCTTGTGGAGGCGGCTGAGAGTCCGCGGGCACCGCTGAGGTCCAACATCGACGGGAAGGCGGTGCGTGCCGGCGGCCCGTTCCATGAGATAGCGCTGCGGGCTGTGCTGACAGAGCGGGCGACGTGGCATGAGACGGTGGCGTGGGCGCCGGAAGGTCTGCTGAGATGTGACGGTGCCATCGGGCTGGCGTTTGGGCTCGTCGACTGCGTGCCGCGGGTGGCGGTGGAGCAGGTATTGCGGGGGCGGGCGCTGGAGGTGCCGGCGTATGCGTATGCGGTGGCTATCGTGGACGTGGGCTGCCGTTTCGCAGGCGCAGAGTCGGCGGGCAATTTCTGGCGCGTAAGTAAGTAGTGCGCGACGTGCTCGCGAGCCGTTTCGACGCGTCCGGGTTGAAGCGCGTGCTGAAGGCCGGCTCCTGTCGTGGCTGTTTCCTCGATGATGCCGACTTGTTTGGCGCTCGCTTCTTCGGCGTGTCGGCGCGCGAGGCGGCGTCGATGGATCCTCAGCAGAATGTGTTCCTGCAGGTAGCGTATGAAGCGGCGGCGGCGGCGGGGTTGCTGGACGACTCGCTGGGCCCGCGCCCGCGCAACGTCGGGTGCTGGGTAGGCGTTGGCTCCGTCGACTACGACGACAACATCGCCTTCGCCATGCATCCGCCTTCTCCGTCCTCGGCCCCTTGCGCGCCTTTATTAGTGGCCGTGATAGCCATTTCTTCGGCTGGGCTGGTCCTTCGCTCTCCATCCACACCGCCTGCTCGTCTTCGGCCGTTGCCATCCACACTGCGTGCTAGGCGCTCAAGCCGGGCGAATGCTCGGTCGCGCTCGCTGGCGGCGTCAACGTCATCACCAGCCCACGCCTCTTCCAGAATCTCGGTGCCGCGTCGTTCCTCAGTCCTCGTGGTGTTTCAACCGCCTTTGATGCTGCTCTCGACGGTTACGGGCGCAGGGAAGGTTCGGGAGCAGTGGGGCTAAAGCGCCTTTCCGATGCCATCGCGGCTAGGGACGAAGTGCTGGCCGTTATTACTGGGTCGGAGGTTGGCCAGAGCAGCAACGAGGCGGTCATCACATTGACCCATTGCGGGACACAGCGCGAACTTATCCGGCGCGAATCTGTCCGCTCAGGTGTTGCGCCTGGAGACGTGACGTATGCTGAAGCCCGCGGCACAGGCACCCCCGTCGGCGATCCCATTGAGCTTGCGGGCCTGCGCGACGTTTTTATTGGTGCAACGCGGACACGCACCCTACACGTGGGCTCCATCAAGGCAAACATTGGCCATGCCGAGGCGGCGTCAGGAGTGGCGGGCTTGATCAAGACGGTACTGATGCTGCAGCATGGCGTGGTCCCACCGCTGGCCGGCTTCCGGGCGCTCAATCCCCGCATTGCGCCTCTGGCGGCGTCGCGCATGGAAATTCCCCAGGCTGCCCGCGACTGGGGCCCCGCCTTCCGCGCCGCCTGTGTCAACAACTACAACGCCGCTGGCAGCCTCGCCGCTCTGATGGTCTGTCAGCCTCCACGCCTTCTGCTGCGCTTTGCTCCGCCCTCCTCCCTCTCCGCCGCACCTGTCATGCTCACGGCCCACTCGCAAGACAGCTTGCAGACCCAGCGTACGGTTTTGGCCCACTCTCTCGCTCAACATCCGGAATTGTCGCTGTCAGATGTCGCCGCATCGCTGGCACGCCGCCAGGATTGCAGTATCCCATTGCTCTGGACCGCTACCGCTCGCTGCATCGCTGAGCTCCGATCACAATTGTCAGCCCAATCCCAGTCTGCCGTGGCAGCCCCTGCGTAAGTCCCTGTTATCCTCGTGTTCGGCGGACAGTCTGCTGCCACTGTAGGCTTGCCCCAATTAGTCTACGACGCCTCGCGTGTTCTCCGCACGTACTTGGACCGCTGCGATGCCATATTGCGGGCATAGCCTAGCCAATGCCTCCTGCCGGACTTTTTTTCCAGAAAGAGCCGCCGGACAACCTCGTGATGTTGCACACCGGACTGTTCGCGCTTCAGTACTCCAGCGCTATGGCGTGGATGGAATGTGATCTGCGCCCCACCGCTGTGATTGGCTACAGTTTCGGACAGACAACAGAACTCTGCATCTCGGGAGCCATTTCTCTGGATCATGCACTGCGATTCATCCAGGAGCGCGCCGCGCTGATTCAGGCATACTGGCGCGCCGACCGTGGAGGGATGTTGGCCATCGAAGCAGACGAGAACATGGCCCAGGCACTGACAGCACGGAGCAGCGGTGCATTGGACGTCGCCTGCCATAACGGGCCCACACGCTAAGTGCTCGTTGGTGCGATCGACGCTGTGCACGCACTCGAGGCCCAGCTGGCAGCAGCACGCAGCCAATCTGTTCGTGCAACGCGTCTGAATGTCACACATGCGTACCACTACCACCTGGCGGGTGTGATCGGGCCCCAACTGGCAGCGCTGGGGGACCAGCTCGAAGCGATGATGCCGCAAATTCACTTGGAGACGTGCTCGGCAGCACATGGCGAGGCGCCCACATCCCGCCTCTTAGCCGAGCAGACTCGGCAGCCCGTCCTCTTCGCCGCGGCAGTGCAACGTCTGGCATGCCGGCTGGGGCCGAGTCTGTGGGTCGAGGCGGGAGCAGACACGCCTATGGTGCGCCTCGCCCGCTCTGCCATTGGCCCCGAGGCTTCAAATCAGTGCTTCTAGTCCGTAGCATTGGCTACCCATTCCAACGCGCTGCATGCTCTCGCCGTTGCCACTGCCGACATCTGGCGTGCTGGCAATTCGGTGCAATTCTGGACCTTGTACCGTACACCGTCTGGGTCCGCCGCTAGCGTCGCCCTTCCGCCGTATCAGTTCGATTAGACGCGGCACTGGCTTGAGTATAAGGAGGGTACGCGCCCATGTTTGAAAGCGGCACCATGTTGCTGGCCGAGTTCTTGGCCGACCTATTCCGCAAGCACAGCAACAATAACGCGGAGTCAATCTGCGTGCTCGAGCTGGGCGCTGGCACGGGCGGCACTACCAAGTTCCTTGTCGAGCGCCTTGCGCAGCTGGGTATGCCCTTCACCCACGTCTTCACCGACCTTTCGCCGTCGCTAGTAGCAGCTGCCAAGCGTAGATTCACGCAGTACAATTGCGTGGTATACATAGTTCTCGACATCGAGAAACCGCCGGCGGCGGACCTGCTCGGCCAGTATCATGTTGTCATCTCGACCAACGGCATCCCTTCCACCAAGGGCCTTGTCAGTTCAACCACCTATATCCGCAGAATACTACGGTCGGACAGCATCCTCTGTCTGGTCGAGCTGACGAGAAACCTGTACTGGTTAGACCTCGTATTCGGTCTCATCAAGGTCTGGTGGTTGTCCAACGACGGCCGAGAGCACGTGCTCGCCCACGAGAGCTCCTGGCAGTCGAGTCTAGTCCGGGCCGGGTTCAAGCACGTGGACTGGAGTGATGGCGATACGGAGGAGTCAGACCAGTTGAGGGTGATTCTGGGATGCGTGGCGTCAGTCGAGGATAAAGAGCAAGTCAATAGCAGCGAGCTCATCTCAATGGAGACGGTTCAGTTCGCCGGGATCGAATCGACTGCGCTCCACGCCAACATATACCACCCCGCTGAGCCGGACCAGCCAGGCATGAGGCGTCCCATCGGTGAGGTGAGTCCCGAATAACCAACTGCCGCAAGACCTTGACCGCTGACCGTACCCGAACAGCGCTCATGATCTACGGCGGCGGCCATGTCATGCTCTCCCATAAGGACATCCGCCCCGCACAAACGAAACTGATTCTCGAGTCTGGCCTGCTTCCTATTAGCGTCGACTACTGGCTCTGCCCAGAGACAACATCGATGGTCCAATGGTGGACGTTAGCACCGCACAAGCGTGGGCGCGCCGTACGCTGCCGCGGCTGGTTCTACGCCGCCCGGACGGCGACAAGGTGGTCGCGGTCGGCTGGTCGACAGGCGGCATGCTGGCGCTGAGCCTGGGGTGGACGGCGCCGGAGCTACATGATGGACTGCGCGCTCCAGACGCCATCCTCGTCTTCTACTGTCCCTGCGACTTATGAGGATCCATTCTGGACGCGCCCCAACATCCCGCCAGGCTCCGAGGAAGCCGCCGCTGCTGACGATCCAAACGCCGACCTACTCGCGGCCCTCGAAAGTTCACGCATCACCGCATACTCGGTCCCGACAGCTCCGGGCGCTGGCCACAGGCGGCCGGACGGCCCCCGCGGACCCGCGCGCCCCCCGCCTCGCGCTGCGCATGAACTGGCACCTACGGCCGCACGCTCGACGTGCTCGCTCCTCCACGGCGCCGCGGGCCTGCTTCCGCAGTCAACTGCCCCTCCCATCGCCGCCTCCCCCTGGCGACCATCTACCAGCCGCCATCCGGCGCATCAGTTCCCTTGCGCACATGCGGCGCTCCTCCTCCTCCTCCTCCTCTGACAGCGGCGGCGGTGCTTACACCACCCCAACGTGCTTCGTGCATCCAGTCGCCGACGACCTGATCCCTTGGCAGCAGGGGCGGCGAGCACTTGACGCACTGGCCGAGCGGGGCGTGAGCGTCTGGCTGGAGCTGGTTCCTGCATACGGCGGTGCATCTGTTCGATCTGGATGGCAGCGCTGCGAGGGGCGGTGGCGGGGAGGCGTGGGAGGTTGTGGAGAGGGCGGATGGGTTTCTGCTTGGGAGAGTGGGGTTGGGTGATCTGCGCGGGGTGGGCATTGTCCGGGTGGGTCGATGGGTTGGTGAGGTGGTAAGTTCTTGTTTGGTTTTACGATGCTGTGTGAGATGCGCTGTGGATAGATGTATGTTTTAGATGACGAAAAGATACTAGTACATAATTCCTCTCAGACCTCTGTGACAGGCATGGGGAAAGAAGGAATCGACGGCCGATGCGATAGCTAAGTGCATGTGGGTTGGATCATTCCGCAAGCGGTCGACTTTGTTGCTGGTCGCCCGAATTTCAATCCTAATAATTACGGCTGACGAGGTGATCCTATTCGCACGTGCTGTCTAAAGGAGCTGAAAATCGCGATCGAGTGACCGCTTGCGGGTCGAGTGGGAGCTGGCGTGAGGCTGAAAACAGCAAAACAGTCGACGCTGACAGCCGCCCTTTGCCCGTAGCAACAACCGAGCGATGCGCATGTGGGGGTGTATTTCGAAAATATATTTCCTGGCTCCCGTGAAGGTGGCTCGTCGACGTGTTTGTATTTATTTTCGAAAAATTCGTTCGGCTTCTTCATCATTACAATCTCCCTGCACGGTTTTCGTCTCTTCGAGGTCGCAATCCTTGGCTCGTAAGGTTAACATGACCTCCGGTGTTTTGGTTTAGCTCATTCTGAACGCAGTAGGATTCTTTTCAACTTTATCCCTTACAAAACCCTTCTAAGCGCCAATTCACCATCACAGCACGGGAAGCACCAGATTTCCAGACCGCGCCGCAATCATGCATCTCATCGGCCTCGTAAAGAGGAGAACAAGCAATATCGTGGCCGGCACCTTCATGATGTTGGTAAGCCTTCCGGGAGCCGCGGCTCAGCTCATGGACGTTGCAGCCCTTGTTGTCCGGAAGAGTGGACCAGCCCCGCTGGCCAAGTGTCTGGACGGTCTTTCTGGAGCCATGAAGCTTCTCGAACCTAACATCTTGCTGGATTCACTCATGCAGATGACGCAGACAGTCGCTACTGCGATTATCCACGATGCGAAACATGTCTTCATCATCAGGGACGGTATGCGAAAAAACGAGCTCACTGCAGCCACCATACAGTTTCTGTGGGACCAACGCCGCGTGGTGACGAGCTTTATGATCGATGTGGTCGAATGCGCCAAATGCTACGTCAAGGCCGACTCCGTCACGGGGGTGTGCGATCCCTTGGAGGAGCACGGCCACGACAATGAGCTGGACCTCTGGGACCCCATGAACAGACACGCCCTGCTTTGTCAAGCTCAGAGGCTGGTGAAGTCGATTGTCTTTATCCTCACAAACGCGGCGAAACCACTAGCATTCGACAAAATCGACATGACGAAGGAAACGCGACTGTGTACCGATAACGTCGACTTGGGGTCGATCATCGAGGTTACTCCCTCGGGTCGTCAGAAAGTTTCGGCAACCTCTGACTCATTGGCTAAAGACGAGCGAAGGGATTCAGCAGTGGGAGAACTTGAAGACTTGCTAACTGGAGCATCGAAAAGAGCGGCCAATGGGCATTTCGAGGCATCACCGATCTCGACACCAGGTGAAGGGACAGAAGACCCAGCGAAGGTCACTGATGAGAAATGGTTCTTCGTCAATGGCATCGGCACCGAGCTCTACTGGCTGCATCTCGCCTGCAGGAAGTTGGCCAAGCGGTACTCCCGAAACGTAACGGGCGTGTACAACAGGGGTGATGGCATCTTGTGGGACCTCATCGAGTGCGCGGGACAGAGAAACAGCAAGGGCCAGCTGAACGCCAAAAGCCAAATGGAAATGGTGCAGACTACGAAAAGCGGCCAAATGGCTCAGATGGAATTGACAAACCAGTTGGAAGCTGCTTTGCTGACGAAAGGGAAACGTGGCCATGCGTATAAGAAGGTCGTCATGATTGCGCATTCCCAGGGCTGCCTTGTTCTCCGCCTCGCACTCGCAGATCTGCGAGCTCAACGTTCAAAAGTGCTGGATGAAGCCATGCGAGAGCGGCTTTGCGTTTTCACCTTTGGAAATCCATGCGTTGACTGGCTCGGCGAGCCTGATGACGTCCTCCGCACCGAGCATTTTGCAAACGAAAAGGATTTCGTTGCGCACCTCGGTGTCTTCCACGACAGCAGACCAAGGGACAGGGGATACAAAAATGTCTTCATCAATAAAGAAGAGGGTTGGGTTGGCCATCTATTTGGGGCTCAATATAGTCTCGACTGCAAGCACTACACGGATGAATTCGAGAAAAGGAGCAGCAAGAGATCTTGGCTTCTCAATTGTCGGCAGGGCAAGCCCCTCGCCGCAGACAGAGTAAGTTTTGCCTGAGATCTGTAAAGCCACGTAGGAGAACTAACACGTCCGTCATAGAGTCGGCTACTAGGCTGAAAGCATATGCTTGTTATGATACAATCTGAGGAGCTGTGCTTGCAACCTGTTGAATGCGTGCGACATGGGACAAAACTCATGGGAAAAGTGCTTTCGGAAGTGAGGGTCCATCGGTTTACGGATGTCAAGCGTATAAAGGACTGCCTGAACGTAGTGAATTGCAGTTACCGGTCCCTAATACGTGTCATCTTATCCGATTTCTCGGGCCGTACCAAAGAAAACACTGTTTTGGATATTCTTCAAATCTCGCCCTCCACTATGATTTGTGTTGGAAACGGAAGTGTACTGACGGTGGGGAGAAGATAGACAGCACACAGGCGGCATAGGAATAGTTGGTGCTGTACATGTATACTGACAGACTATTCTAAACAATAAATTATCGTAGCAGATATGTACCATGCAATTTCTCGCAATACTTCTCTCGCCGTTGTCGCCACAGCCACCCCAGCGACCGGCGTTCAGGCTCCTAGACGGTTGCATTCCTGACCTGCCCACGTGTATGAGTCACTGCTACCTTCGTCATTGAGCTGCCTCTTCACCGATGCCAGCCGGGGAACAGGGAGTGGAGCTAGCGCGATGAGCAGGGTTGGACATGTAAAAGGGGCGGGAAATACTGCGTTCGCTGACCTTTTCGCTGACCTTTTCTCAAATTCTACGGGAAGAATTGCCTCGTGGTCTGAAAATAGCAAGTATTTCCGTTGGCAAAGTGAATATGGAAGGGACGGGTCAAAGTTGGTAAGCCAGTTACAAGTTATATCCGTGGCTAAACCTATGCAAGAAACACAACAGTAGCTCTGGTCTTCTTGGCGCCAAAGGCCTTACCAAGTCGTGGCGGTGTGCGGGTGCCCAGCATGCACTCAACATCCAGGACGAGATGGCCGCTGTATCTGCGGGGGATTGTCGAGATATATCATGGATGGACGTCTGTAAAGATGAACTAGAAATATCATCGACAGTTCGCTTTGGTTTATATCGTCCACTGTGAGCAGTGTTTTGATATGGTATCGATCGACGTGGGTTCTCGGAGGTTCATCGCAAGTGGCCGCTCCGCCCGCCGTAGCCTCAATTGTATATGCATACCCCTGCATTTCATTTATACCCAACTTGTACGAGGGCCATTGGAATCAGGTATACGATGTGCATGAGAAATGGGGGAAAAGGGGGTGGTAGGCGACGACGTGAATCCCAACAGGGCATCTCAGGGTGGATAATGCGCTCAGATGGAGCTGTGATGTCACACGAGAACGAAACATCTAGTGATTAACGGCCATGTTGCCCAGACGTCGTTTGAAGATCCCTTGCCGTTCCAATATCACCGGAAGTGCTCAACGCAAGCATTCAGGCCAGCCCCCAACGTCGACTGTAGGTCACGAACATGGCATGGGTATGTATCAATCCGAATACCCGACAAGAGAAAGCCGATCGTTCACCATTGTTGACTGGCTTCAGCTCAGTAAAGGCACAGGATGATTGCTCTGCAATGCCGCATATACCGCAGACAGGGTCTTCTTCGTTGAAATTCTACAGATGACTGGAGCCATGTTACTTACTTTCGGTCCGCGAAAATGCAGCCGATGCAGCCGAACAATTTGCCGTTGCAATATCGCCCCACTGGGGATTGCCCCCATGTCCTGGCCAAGTACCTCACGGGTGGAAAATAACGGGTCGACTAAGGAAAGATGCACCAGCCGGCACGGCGGCTAGCGCGGGGTAAAATGATTCAACCTGTCGTTGCACGCCGAATGACGTGGACAATAACGCGGAAAACTTGGTAAAGTCAGTGACACAATACCTGACAAAGGGAGAGATACAGGATGATGCTGAACAAGCTGAGCAGCCGTTGGGAGAAGAAGAGGTACGGGGCTGGAGAATGAAGAACGAGGGGATAGCAGCCTGGAGGGGGATGCAGACTGCGTGCTGTGGAGAAGAAACGGCAAGAGACACGTGTGCTAAGCAGTGAGCTGTGCGACATGACAACGTTTGGTCAGTCTCCACAACAAGCTCGGTAGCGTGTGACGTTGGCTACTATGTACAGCTGTAAGCTGGAGCGAGTAATCAGCAAAATGGTCTAGAGCTTGTCCAAGGTGCTGCGAAGACTCTTTTAATAGACCGGTGACAGAGCGCATTAGTGACTTGAGCAGTTAGGCCGTAGTAAGTTTGTGACTTTGTTGCAGCTTGTGGGTCAACTTACGGGTTGAACACGATGAGTGGCTCAGGGCATCGGCTAAAGGAGTGCCACGCGCATGAGTGAGCCTCCATAGTCATGGCGTGCATGCACTAGCGCCAGGATGGTCGTAACATGACGGCCTGATCCTGCAAAAGATCGTCGACACCCCGATACCACAACTGTGGTGAAGGGCGTTAAAACTGGGACCACCCTCTTCTCCAGAGCTTTCGCCGCAAACTCAATTTTCGATATTTGGAGATAAGATGGAAGGCCAACCCGTGCCTATTGTCGACGCAGCTAATGTTCGAAACCACATACAGGATGCACCCGACACATCGAACCCTTCCGTCCCTGCCTCATCCATCCCACCATCGTCTCTGAACGGCTTCGTCCTCATCGAAAACGATATTCTCTTCCGATACCAACGTCCCAGAACTCAGTGACGATTTCTGCATCGCAAGCCAGGAGGTGTACCAATGGACGACGTCGGAGCCCCACTTCCCGCATGTTTCTTGTCTCCAATGGCCCCACTTCATCTTGTTGTGCAAGTCGAGTCGAGTGATTAGTGTGGGCCGCGGCAGCTCCTGCACTCTACGACCGAGTCGGAGAAAGGCTTCCTTCCCAAAACAAAGACGGCGGAGCCGACACAGCCAACAACGGCGACAGAGGCACAGGCATCGGACACGCTTCTGCATAAGAGGAGGCGGTGTGACGAATGGAGTCCGGTGGAAACAAGGATAAGCGCGTGAACAGTGGATGGGAAGCTTTCGATTGTTCCAGGCAGCAGTGGTCTGTGAAGTGGCGGTGTGCGCGCATGCCTCGCCAGCTGTGACCGGAATAGGCCGTTCTGAGCTGGCATTCTCTGATGCGCGGGAGGATTAGGGAAAACCCCATGTTGGGGAGTTTGTTTACATCACTCCGAGTCCGCTTTCGCACGCCTGCATTGCCCTACACTGCTTTACCGACATTTCCCGCAGCAAGTTTTTCGAGTCTGCTCCTGATCCGCCTGCACGAAACCTTTTTCGCCTTCTCATTCGTTACATCTCAGGGACCGAAACGGCAACGCCATGCCCAGCCCGGCCTTGCCATTGTTGATATTTTGTTCCCAGAAACCCTACAAGTCTTATCAACTTGGTCTGCTGGCGAATGGGAGACTTACCCGCTCCGTACAGCTTTCTCCGTGTCCCCACTGTCCCAACGTCTGCCAGGTCAGCGACCAGAGATGGTAGCTATTGCCCTCCCGTTACGATTAACGGGGCAATTGCGGTAAAGGATACTCTCGGTGTTTTTAAGACATTCTTAAGGAAGCCAGAAAGGCTCAATACACCTCAGACTCTCTTCTCAACACACTACACTGCACCAGGCCCCAAGGTTTGTTGCTCTAGTAGTGAAAGAAGGAATACTCACGAATTGCAGTTGCGGAGTCCATCGCCTCTACCAGGTACGGTGCGGAAGCTATTCAAACCTGCGACGTAACGTCGAGATACCCATCGATCGGTATCACTCAACATGAGACCGCGAAGGAATGATGCGTTGGACAGTTTACGAAACAGGGGTACATCCTCGTCTGTTCTGATCGCACAGAAGTCGCCGAAAAGTCGCAAGACAACAAAGGACATCACTTGCAAGGACAAGGACTTCGCAGCCTACTTGTCTCAGCAGCATGGAAGTCACATGAAAGAACACAGAAAGGGAATAACAACGGAGAGTAAGAATCTCTGTCGGATTCTTCTTGAAACCAAGCAAGACTTGCCAGACAATCCGTCGCCAAGCCAGGACTCCGCAGAAAACGCCTACGAAAGTGACCATGACAGGAACGAGGCCAGTATCATCCTGGAAAAACGTGAGCAGGTTGTCCCTTCAGCTGCCCTCCTGCTCAAGAAAAGGATGAAGTCGCTTCCAGCGAGCTGTGTCAACTCACTCTTCCTGAATGACCACAACTCATTGGCCCACGGCAGCACCGAGTCACTCTCCACTGCTCGCACGGAGTCTCTCTGCTACCTTGCTCAAACCGTTGACGCCATCTGGACCAGGAGCATTCCACTGATCAAAAGGCGTCCGAAGCCCGATTACGCTGTGGGGATCCGCGCTTCATGTTTTACAGACGAGCAGCGGGACAAGCTGGAGCCATGGCTTGGAGATGTAAAAAAGCAGTCCGTCTTCAAAGCAACGAATGCCATGTACTTCCCATTCCTTACATGCGAAACCAAATCCGGCAAGCAAGGAGGCGGACTCATCGACGCGAACATCCAAAACACCCACAGCATGACGCTCGCTGTGCGGGCCGTCGTCGAGCTCCTCCGCCTCTCGGGCCGCCAAAAAGAAGTGAACCATGAGATCCTGGCCTTCTCCATCTCACACGACCATAGTTTCGCATACATCTTCGGACATTACCCGGCCATTGATGGAGAAAAAGTCAAGTACTACTGCCACCTCATCGAAAAATTTGCTTTCGAGTCGCCGACTGGGAGGGACAAGTTTACCGCGTACCAGTTCACAAAGAACGTCTACGAGATCTTCGCGCCGCTGCACTACCAGCGGATCTTCGACGCCATCGACAGCATCCGCACTGAGCCGGTAACCTCGAATTCCTCGCAGGCTTCCGCGCCGACCGTTTGCTCCCAGACTTCGGTCGCGAGCGTGCAGTCCACTCCAATTCGCTCTCTCAAGCGACGTCGATCCCGTCTGGACATGGATCGAAGCCCTCGCTGCGTCGCCACGCGTCGTAGGGTAGACGACGGTCGATGAATTAAGAGAGTAGCAGTGGCATTGAGTCTCACATAAAAGCAATCCGTCCGACATAAAAGCAAATCCTCCTTTTGTACCTAGCGTTTCTTTGCATATATCCTGAATGACAAAAGTGATTATTCCCCCTTCCCCTCCCCCCCCGGTGCAATCGCGCGAGATGCTGGGGAACGTGTTCACCATTGTTGTTCAATTTTGCTCAGAGCGGTCCGAGCCGTCCGTCCGTCCACAGCGCCTCGGCCCGTCCCGCACGCTTGAGCACTATGCTGCCACGTGAGACCTTTTGCGATCGACATTCTCCTTAAAGGAGGAAAGGGATCTTGGCTTGATTTCGACTTGTACCAGGCGGTGATGCATGATGAACGATCACTGACTTGTTTATCTTATCAATATTTGCTACGTGCTTGCATCCAAACTATTTTGGAAAGATTGACTCAGGTAATTGGCCCATCGAAATTTACAAAGAGAAAGTGGGCAGAGATTGAAGAGTCGGCCTTCTCGCGCCGACGTGGACGGGCCTCTAGTCCCAACAGTAAGCGCCTCCAACACCCTTGCCCTTGCAGCAGTTGACGAAAGCTCCGCTGTCAATGTGGTTGGAGGCCGAAGAGCACTGTAGGCAGATGTTGGCGATTAGCTCAGAACGACGATCACAACGGGGCTTACAGACCTGGTGGTGCTGATTTTCATGATACGTGATGTGATTCCAGCCAGATTGAGCGTCGCAACATTGTTTCGTAAGGTCATTGTACTGTCCCCGGTCGTCTTGGCATTTGCAGTTGTGGCCGGCGAAGGCACTGTTGATGATGATTCGCGAATGAGGATTAGAGCTGTTCTGTCCTTGAAGTGCCGGAGAGAAAACGGGAGCGAGCTCTCACGTGGTTCCAAGCAGGAAGGATGTCAGCAAACGACGGAAAAGCATGTTCGCAATGTGCCTTTGGGTCATTTAGGTTCGGTTGATTTGGAAAGATGAGAGGGTCTCTTGCTGGCTTTATAGCCTGCACTCCATCCATTTCAGCTTATTCAGCTGAACCAAGCTTAGGGCAAACTTGCGCCTTCTGGCTCGTAAGTTGTCTGCCAGGGAGCGCCTCGATTGCGTCTTTGTGCACTCAATCTGCCGGGCGCGGGAGGAAAGCCCGAAGGGCCAGCACTGAGCGGGACAGAGGCTGCTCCCGATCAAAGTTCAGTAGACAGCATCCACAGAGCAAGGGTGTCGGGGGTGGCGGCAACGGGCATGGCGAGTGTGCCGCACATGGTAGTGGTGTTGTTGCATCTTCTTTCGCTCGTTCCGCCGACGGCGTTCGCGTCGCCACCGCGCTTGCCAATTGCGCATCAAGCATGCCCTTCAGAGACGCAAGGTGCTCTCCCACGTTTCAGTCAGCGATGTTGCGCAAGTGGCGGCGCAGGCGTGCTCGACGTCGGCAAGGAGGCAGAGACCGATTCTGGCCATGTGGTACCTCTCGCCGTTCCCATTATCTCCATCCAAGTTGGTGTGGCAGAGTACAAACAACTCCGCCGTGAGGCCGTCCACAGCGCAGGAAAACGTATCATGCGCTGGGCCTTGACAGCAGTCATCCCGGCGCCTGGGCACTGGTTCGCTACAATGTAAGTGCTTCCCAACTTGTTTTGAGCCTTGAAGTCGACAACGAGGAGGGGCTGGAAGAAGGCTGAGTTCGAGATTACCATTGCCCGGCTTGGTTCACAATTCTCCATTGATCGCATACCACCTGCCACAGCGAAAGGTCGGGACTCACAAACTAAATAAGCTGCTTTACACGCAATGAATACGGAGGGGTCGCCATTCTGCCATGTATTTTGTGCAGAATTAATGCAGTGGTTGAGTGAGCGTAAATGCCGTTGGGTGATTGCGGCGTGCGGAGGTTCTGATTGGCTGCTGTCCATGCTTGATCGCCTTCGCACTGTTGACCGCCCGACTAATTATCTGCTGGATAGACATACAGGACGGAGGCTGATTCTGTCTCCCGATCTGCATGGGGGTGGTTTTTCTTCCTGAGCGGGAGAGAATTGTGGGTCACTAACGACACTGAGGGGGCGAGTAATCCACATTGCTCCTCTTGAAGTTCAATCATGACCGGCAGTTGAGTCTAAATTCCTACAGATGATAGTTTAACACTGCAGAATGCAGAAGGCTGCGTAAGGAAAAGTCTCATATACTTCATTGGCGCCACTGCCGGGTATATTGCTAACATCTGGTTGGTGAAAGACGGAAGACGACACCATACTCCGAGAGCCGTATACGAGCCATTCGAGCCTCTTCGCTCGGACCTCCCGGAACAGCATCTGTAACTTCCTGCTTTCGACCCCCAACCACTTCGTTTTCAACTAGCCAAGCCGCTACCGTCCAGGCACAATTCCACCGACAAGCACGGTGAAGGCACATTACACGACACGGCAGCTGCCGGTGGTGTCCCAGACAAAGCTTAAGCAGGGTAAGCGCCATCAGCTTCCAATCTAGTCTCACAGCATCACCGCGGAGGCGGACGGCGCGGCGACGGCGGAGACGGCAGCGAAGCCCTGCTCCCCGGCTTATCACCCCACACGACGCCCGGGTCCCAGCAGGCTGGGCCGGCAGCTGTCGCGCCGCATCACGGGCGGCAGGTCACCCACGTCCGATACGTGGGACCGGTCTGACCCTCGGGCTTGCTGGACGAGCTGCAGCATTAGTAGTGATCAATGGTGACGTTTTCCCCAATCATGAACGCTGCGGCCGGGGTGCGGGCTGTACTACTACTAGCGTTTGCCATTTCCTACGTTCGACGACCATGCGCGAGGCTGCGGAAGACGGCTGCGGCTCTGTTCGGATGACTCATCTGAGGTATACGTGCATTCGCCAAGGGTACCTAGGGAGAGGCGGTCGGCCTTTCATGTCCCTACCCGCCGGGCCAGCTCGATGCGATGGTTTGCGACGGGCTCACGGCCGCGTACCTCTGCTACTGCAACCGTGGTGGCTCTCGGCAAACTGTTTCAGACAGACCTTGTAGAGCGGCGCCGGCCGGCCGGCCGGCCTGCTGCCCGCCTCCGCCACGGCCACCGCCCATTCCGGCGATCGTGATGTGAAGATACCGATAAAAAAAAAAAAAAAACCTCACGGTCCTTGGCAACGACAGTTCCTCCCCCCGTCATCATTGTGACAAGCTCGACGTTTCGAACGGACCCAGCCCCGATCCCGAAGCGCCCCTTGCGCGCATCGGCAGAAGAGCCCTGGTCCGTTGTGTAGGTGTTTCCGAAGACGGCGAGCCGCAGTAGCTGGTGTGATGAACATCATCGGCAGCATTCCAGCGGTAAGTACATACGCAGGCGCCTGCCATCCATGCTCGGCTCACTTGCTGCAGGGATGCGGGAGGCCAAGGTTCCGACCAGGCCTGCAGCGGGTGCGACTAACGAGCGAGCGGGCTGGCGCGGTCGCACTGTGGCACAGCCAATTATGATGACGACAACGACGACCCTGGCTCGGCTCGTCGGCTGGGGTCCCGCCGTCTGCACGTCGAGTGGCATCCCTGTCAGCCCACCCCCCCCCCCCCCCCGGGCGCCGATACGTCTCTCGATCGCGATTCGCTGCGCATTGCGGCGAGGACCGCGGCGGCGGCGGCATCTCGCCAGTCGTTTTAGCGAGAAACCCGCGGAGGCGGGGCGATGCTCCGGGCAATATCTTCACGCGCAAATGCTTCGACAGTGGGTTGAGCTGGGGAGACGAATGCCAGGTTGTCAACACCATGAGAGCATATCGCGACGGGGCGTAGGAATAAGCTTCCCGCTGCATGGCGCTCGTCGATCGTCGACCGGGCCGCCCAGCATCGTGGGTGCGGTCCGAGCCTTCATGCGAACGGCGTTGACGGACATGAACCTTCTTCAGATCGTCCTCATCGCCGCGGTGGTGCGCGGACCGTCGAGCGGTTGCCTGCTCGGAAGAGTTTCGGCGCCAGGCCGGAGTCTTCTCCGTCCAGCGGTGAGTGCGCGAAGCATACCATCTCCTTCCCGCCCGTCAGCCGAGCTGCTGCACTGCGACCGTCACTTAAGCGCAACGCTCGCGCATGTACTGATGAACGTCTTTTAACTTCACATCTAGAGTCTGGACGTTTCAATAGCCCATCACAAACCTCGAGCAGGGAAGATTTGTAGTCTGGGAAACAGCGGAGGCTGTGGAAGATGCGCTGCTGGCTGCTCTTACAGACGTTCCGCGTGGGCGGACAACACCACGCAAAGTGATAGATGCACTAATTAGTGAATCCAACAATAGCTCATTCTGACCACATTGTTCATGATTAAACAATTGCGAGCAAACATTGGCATACTACTAAGAGTCGAGACATGGAAACAATGCACCACAGTACCACTGCTAAATCAGCATGACAGTTGAATAAAAAAGTCATTTATATTGAAAGCTAAGGTAGAATTGATTCAGCCATAAACAATAGCCATGGCGACGGTAGAGACATGAAGTTTACGCTTAACACTCCGTACGATATCGAATCAGTCGTTCTGGAATAGAGCTTGTGGTACCGATTATCTAGGAGGGGTTTCCCATGGTTCAGTGCACGGGGAATGAATGTATTACGGATATGTGCACACAGTACACGGACTTCTTTTGTCCAGTATTCCTAGGTAAGTGGAGCAGCGATCACTCTTTGCCACTTTTAGAGCGGACTCTCACTGTACAATCATCGCGAAAGCGGCACCGCAGTGAGAAATTTGTAATCAAAGCACTGACAGCACCTAAAAAGCATAAATCCCATTATGAGAGTGCTCCCACAACGTCTTGCAAGATGCTTTTTCTCAAAAGCTGCTCACGTATCCATGCCGATCTTCCTCGGATCTCGATCTTTCCCATGATCCCATTTGTCCGGACAGGGCCGCCGTTCACAAATGTCGCAGCCTGCATGCATTCAGAGGGCTCAGTAAATTGCGCAGTGTCCATGCAAAAGCCAAGCGGCGTACGGATTAGGCGAGGCAACCGATCTCACAAATTTACAGGGGTGCATGCACATCCATGACGATTCTATCGATTCGCAGCGCCGGGATCCCCTTGCTCCTTGCTCGCATACGCCTGTAATACCACACGCCCGTTTCCACGGAACTCATTCGCTGGCGGTACGCATCTCTGCAACAGTGCTGACCACCTGTGACGAACCATGCTGGGGTCATTCAAGGATGCACCCGGACTTCTGGACTTGCCTTGAAAATTTATTGTGGCTCTCTGAAATGTCGGTGATGCGGCGCATTGACGCAGCATCTCGTTCGACCGGGCACTGCATAAAGTGTCGCAATGCGGAGCAGGAGTGGACAAGCCTGCACAATGGTCACAGTGACTGGCCGGTGAATGTTCCAGTTTCCATCAAATGCTGGAGGTGGTATCTGACTGTAATGACAAGTGCCGCACGTTTGTATCCTCAACGACTGGTGATGATGGTACGAGTGCTGATAACCTTTTAAACCGAAACCCAATATTAACTATGGCAACGTGTACCATCCGAGCAACCGAAAAAACTTGCCGCCTATTTTCTCCCAGAGAGCAACAGAGCCACTCAGACATAATCCCCACCCAAAGTTCCGCGAGGCCGAGACGCCGTCGCGAGTCTGCAGACTCGTCGTTCCGCCGTGTCGTCGCCGTCATTCCTCTACATCGTCGAATCTGTGTTTGTATCCGAGAATACGTCAGCACGAGTATGAGCGCTGTGTAAGCCTCGCCGCGGACAGATATGTATGAATTATCAACAACAACCGCATCGACCGCCCCAGCTCACATGCCACTCCCCGGCCCATAAAAAAGGACAAAGAGCAAAACAATACAAACACACATTTCCACACCAGAAGTTAAACCCAAAGCAACGAGGACAAAGGGGGGAGAGAGGGAAAGAGAGAAAGAGAGTCAAACAAGAACTTACAATCCCGCCAGCGCCTCCATCCCGATCCCGGCCTCCACACCGCCATCTCCGTCCCCCGCAGCCCCCCACCACCCATCCCTCCGCGCGCCTTGCCTCCCCCTCCGCCTCGCCTTCCGCTCCGCTCTGCCCTCCTTCCTCGCCGCCACACGCCCCACCATCTCACCTCCAGCTCCTCCCTCCTCCTCCTCCTCTTCGTTCTCGGAAATTCTTCCGCGTCGCTTTTGCTGCTGCTGCTGCTCCTCTCGCATCCTCCTCCTCGCCGCCTTCCGCTCTTCCTTCCTCTGCTCCCGCCGCTCGTCGCACGCGGCCGACTCGGCGCGCCAGATCTCCAGGATCGTGGCGACGTAGGCGGGGTCGTAGCATAGGTGCTCCGGGCCGGTGGGGATGGGGACGGGGGTTGGGTCCGTCGCGTTGTTGTTGGTGGTGCTGTCGTTGTTGGGAGGGACGGCCGGGCCGCCGCTGTGCGGCTCGGAGGGGTGTTGGTGGTGGTGGTGGTGATGGTGATGGTGGTGGGAGATTGGCATGGGAATGGCGGTGGCGACCGCGGGGTTGTTGGGGAGGTGTTGGATTGCGCCCATTGTGATTGGGTTGGTGGTACGGGGGGCGTTTTTTTTTCTCTCTCTCTCTTTTGGTGAGGGGGGAACGAGTGGAGTGGTGCACGAGATGATGCGGGCGGCTCGGATGCAGAGAGGAGAAGGGGAGAGGTGGGGAAGCGGAGATGGTGCGGCAGCAGTGGCTATGAGGGAGATGCAGCGATGGGAAATTTTGCAGTAGTCGAAGAAGGCCACCTGAGGAAATGCTTGGATCGTTCTTGCCGCCGACTCTGGTCAGAAAATACACCTTAGTACAGCACATGGCATGGGCTTAAGTAGCTGCTGAGCGTGCTGTAACGGCACCTGTTGGGCACATGCAGTGCTCGGCGGCGTTTGCGGTGATTTCGCAAGTGTGCAGAGGGGGGAGGGCAGGCCCAGACTCGGGCTCCCCCCTGATGGTGGCAGTTTCTTCACAATAGCGCGATGTGGGTGAGAAATTAGTTTGCATACGCGCAATTCTCCGCATTCGGGTCGCCCGGAGATGGTGTGAGCAAGTGCTGTCTTGATTGATCGGGCTGTAGAGACGAGCGCCGAGATTCGTCAGCTCCCCCCCTTGTTCAGATCCACTGCCACTACCAAGCGCAAGGATCAGGGAAGTAGGTAAGGCTATGGAAGTGGTAGCCCCAATCTCGATCTCTCGCGTGCCGCATCCATCATTGCATCATCATTAAGTTAACGTGAGGTGAGTATCTCGGTTTCCTGCTTGTCGCACTTGGTTGTGATAGTTCGCACGGCGAGGAGAGCGCGGCTGACGGGTCGTGGCAGGCATTGCATTGCATTGCACCCCGCATCCATGCAGCCCCGGCAGCCTACGCCATTTGCCCCAAACTTTCTATGTGCAGCAAGTGCTGAAGTCGCACCGCTCTTCGTTTTTCTGCCAGGGTAGTTGCCATGCTGCTTACTTGCTGATCAACCCTCTGTTTTCTTTGTTGTGCTTTGTATGTGGGGAAATGAGACAGCCGTTTTCGTGCGACTTGTCAATGGTTTTTCGGTGAGCGGACTTAATCCTGGTGGGGAAAAAATTGCCATGCAGTGAGATCTTTACCAAACTGTAAGCCTGATACCACAGACTTCAACTCACACATGCAGATGCTGCTTTTTCGTTACGCCGCATGATCAGGCGGATCAAACACTGTTCACTTCACTGTTGGTCATTTGTCAATCGAAGTGGAGCCGAGAAGCAATGTGCAATGTATATTGGTGGGCGGGCACATGTTATTGTGGAAACGGTTGGTAAGACGCAAGTCCAGCAGTTGGCTGCAGGAAGTGGTACCATGTAGGCCAGTCCAATCGCGCTTGCCCGTCGACGTCCGGACCCGGCTCCAATTCTGCATGATGGTTAAGAAAATCTTCTCTGACGACTCACGGTGTTTATTCTCCGGGAAATGATTGGAGCGATTGCATTGATTCGAAGTGAAACATTTTCTCGTTGGTTCCAACTTCCCTTTCACTTCATGCGGGGCTTATCTCAACACAATGCATTATGCATAACTTCTGCCGATGTGGTGGTCGATGAAACTTGGCGGCTCAAATCTCCGGGAAGACCCAGCGCTCTGGACTTAGATGGATGGAATAAGACCGTCCATATCTCCGGCCATACTGCACCATGTCCACCTATCCCGGCAGGCTCAGGGGCACACGCTCAGTTTGGGTCAATGCATGGCCAATGCAGTGGGCAAGCGCAGTGAGCCGGAGCAGCTTCCTAGCAGAATCAGCCTGGTCAAAGAAGCCCACCAATAATGCGGTATCCAAATGCACTTCGCAACTCTATCGCGCAGACGGTGCTATCAATGAGGCCGCGTCATCCACCCAATGCTACGTCGGTGGCGACTCTTCGCTACGGCCAGATTTGCCGCTCATTGAGTCTTGCAAGCTTGAGGCTGTGGTCAGACAGCCAAGCCCTTGATTCCTCCGCACCATGCTGGATCGGGTCATCCAATTAGGGTGGAAATGACTGCCGTGCTCTCAATGCCCTGCCTTGGCGACCGCTTTAGTTTTGAGTGCACACGTCTCGCGCTCACGACCCCACCGATTTTAGGTGTATGTATCGACGAATGGTTACCATTTGCTGCTGGAACATATCTGCTTGCAGCTTGGGTATTCCAGACCAGCCACTGCGTGCGGGCATTCAGCAGTCAAGCAAGCGCCGCTGACGTTATCGCAAACTGAAGCACTCATTGTGTTAAACATAGCTCGGACCAAGAAAGTTACTCTTCCAGTAAGTTGGACTAATCATAGCCGTGACAGTGATCAATCCCTGCATCTGATTGCCTGGATTGGGTCGATGAAAAGTAACTTCTCAAGTTGGTCTTAATTTCGCCGAGACGCCTTTTTGCTGATGCAATCCTACATATGAAGTGCTAGCCAGCTCTGTCGGCGAAGCATCACCTGCCACTCATACCGGTAACATGTTTCGTTCTTTGTTGCAAAGCGAAGACCATCCGCCACGAGTAGCAGCCAATCAAAACACCCACACGCCGCAACTACCCGACGATACTGCCACTTGGACAGCTCCTTTGTGGAGACCGCCACCACTTCTTCCGTGCAAACCGGCTATTTACTACATCACTCTCCACTCTTTGCTGGAATAGATCTTATGCGAGCAATGGTCAGTTTGAAAGCAAGCCGGGCAATAGCAATGGCATAGACCGGGGAATACATGCTCGGCTCGGTGCTACTCTGCGGCCCAGAAGCGGAGCACAGTCCACCCGCAGATCCCGACTCACCACCACCTCGGACAAAAAAAAACTCTGCAGGCCGCATCGTGCGATACGTAGCGATGGCAAAAGAGAATGCGTCGGCCGGGAATCGAACCCGGGGCTCATCGAATCATGGTGTTGAGCTCCCTGAAGCACCCGTGGGATGAGATACTCCCGTGATGTCTACAACTATCATGGCAACGATGAATTTTACCACTAAACCACCAACGCTGATTTGTTTGCTATGGAGAGGGCTTGCCATGTAAAACATATATACTACAACATCTTCAGGCTTCGTTGAGATGAATGACGACGTGAGTTGATCTGTCAAAGTCCGAGCAGTTTTTGAAAGTGTAGAGGTTGAAAAGCACCGTGAAAACCACGCTTGGATAGATAAGGGAGCTTTCTCTACTCCAGCTTTCGTATATACGTCATTTCAGAGTGTACGGATGAGGAGAAAGGCGCGGTGTGAAAGGTAATTTGCACCATTTGTTGCACATCGGCTTGAAATCAGACCCCTCCTGCGGCCCCAGATGATTGAGACAGCTGTCCTAGAAGCCATGAATAAGCATCAAAGCTACCCCACATTGTCTATCCGCTGTAAAACTGCATTCAGCACTCAACCACCCGTGATGGGAAGGGTTTTCGCATGTCATCAAGACTGCCGCGGTCCATCCGAGCTTTGCGAGAATCAAATCTCTGGGGAATAGATCCTCTGTGGACTGAAATATCCTCCGCAGGCAAATCCTGCTTCTCTTCAAGCTTTAAAGCCGGAAAAGCAAGTTGACAGTCCACGTGTATCTTCCCCGCACAAGTGTCGGGTAACCTTGGTCCGAGAGTTGCATGGAACATATCGAAAGACAGGAGCTGGGCACACGAGTCTCAGCTCCTGTGGCGGATCCTCAATATCCACACTGAAAGTCTCCAGCTAGTCTCAGTAAAGAGCATGGATTTTGGCTACCCATACCAGCTCAAGGCTAATCCATGAGGTGGACGAAGAAAGTTGGGGAGTAGGTATCCACTATCCACGAATTTCTTGCTGAAACGCCAGCGATCTGCAACGCGGCAGCCCTGCAGTTACGGCACACACCCCGTTCCCAGCCGGCATCCGACATCACTAGCGTAAAATTTCCAGCGGATGGCGTGCGCGTCTTGACCGCTCACATCACGGACAGGATTTCCCGTTTGCACATACAGCCAGGCGAAAGCTTCATGGCTGCCTGCGATCCCGCCACGACATCTTATCCACCAAACGCAGCGAAATCCTTCCCGCTCTCACTGCGAGCTCCCCAGACTCCTCGCGCTCTCAAAAAACTGCTGCAACATCCCGCTTGCCTGTGGCACAGACGTGCGCACTCCACGCCAGCTCCCCAGTCACCGCCCTTCCCATCAAACACCGTATAGCCCTTGCTCTCTCTCTCTCCCACATCTCGTCGAGAGTTCTCCGTTCGCAAATATTATAAGGAGAGACTGCAGGATGGAGTGTACTCTTTACTCCCGCCGTCAAACAAAGACTCGCATACAGACGTCCGCCGCCCCGTACAGAAACAGCAAGACATGCCGACTGCCATCCACCTCTTCCTGCGAGCCAAACGGCATTCCAATGACAGCGGTGAAAGCTTCTCATGCCGCGGTCTCCCCAGCAGCTCCAGTACATGGAAAGTCACGACTACGAGCGTCCGCAGCTCCAGCCACACAGCCCTCCACCGTCCGTCGACCACCGGAACAACAGACACATCGACCGCAAGCATGGTGCTCGCTCGCGCCATAAAGAGGTTGTCTCGGCCCTCGACGGCGTCATCTGCCGAGCCCAGCAGGCTGCCGAAGAAGAAACGGCGTCTCGGTAGATTCAAGTTCCAAGATGAGTCAATCCGCCCGTCGTCCAACCGTTGCAGACGTCCTTCATTCTCCAATCCCAACATCAACCCTGCTGCCCCCCTTCTCCCATTCCCCCGTCCCCCGTCCCCCGTCCCCCGTCCCCCCTTCCACACAGCTGACCAGCCGCCGCGCGCCCCACACAAAACAGCAACAGCCACCAAACACACCAGCACCCCGCCGGCCGTCTACCCCTCCTCCTCCCCCCGACCTACCACCGAGACCACCACCGAGACCACCCCCGACGCAACCATCACCGCATCCACCCTCCTCCCCCGCCCGCCCAACTCCTCCGACACCAACACGCCAACTCCCCACCCAGCAGCCCGACCCAGACAACCCCACCCCCACCCCCTGCGCACGCACCCCATCACATTGGCCGAACCCGCATCCGACCCGCGTCGACTGGCATGCGAGGAGGAGTGGTTGCTACACCGGGAGCAGGTGTGGAGGAGGAGCAGAGCTGTGCTGGATGAGATGAGGGGGGGACTGAGGGTGATGGTGCTGAGGCGGTGGGGGAAGCGAGATAGGGGTGGTGCGGAGGAGGAGGAGGAGGAGGAGGAGGAGGAGGAGAAGGCGCGAGAGGTGGTGGGGCTTAAGGAGGCGTGGTGGGTTGGGGGGTTGAGGTGAGCTTCGTTCGTTTTGGTGGTGGTGGTGGTGGTGTGTGTGTGAATGGGGCGGTCGTCTTGGCTTGTAGGTAGGGAGATAGGAGGGGATGGGGGCTTGGAGCTAAATGCGGGGTTGGTTGTGGGGATTTGCTTTTCTTTTCCTTGGGCTTTGTCCTGTGTGGGGAGAGGGTGGGTGTGTTTTTTTTGTTCTTCTTTTATAAGTAGACGCTGAAGATTCACTTGCACTGCGCCGAAACGGACACCTTGTGGTATTGCTCGATTGAGTGGGGTAGGGATTTTTCTTGGGGAGTACGGTGAGCTTAGCGGCAATTTGCGCTGAACCTCCGCCATGCCACAGAGCCACCAGAAGCTCTGTCAAAATGCACGATGAGTTACAAAGGATTTCGAAGAGTAAAAGGCAATAGAAACGTACCTCCTGTCTCCAATAGTGTTGAAAAGGTAATTGACTAATATGAAATGCCTTACAGCGCAGGTGATCTTTGCAAGATTACTGTAACTTAGGGCGGAATTGTCGGCGCACTAGAGCGTCGTGGCAGGCTTTTCGAGAGGTATGATATCAAGGTCACCTGTCACCATGCACAGTCTTGCCGATCTATGTGGCTTCGCAAGCGCGGAGAACTCGCGATGATCACTGCGCTGGTTGCGATAAATCTCACAGCCTGATGGGAGCATATGTAGACGCAGGCGAGAGCGAACCCACTTCTTCGCGCTATGCTGCCGACTTAAGCGCCGCGCAGAGGTTGTGCAGTGCTACGACCGGGGACATGGAAACCAACAGCGTTGTTGACATTTATGTCCCACGTTGCCTCGCACACCGCGCAGCAAAGGCCCCGTGCAGCTCGCTGGCCATCATCGCCCCAGACTCACGGTTGCACGACAAACCGACCGACCAGCCCCGTACCAGGCTTTGCGAACAACAGGAGGCAACCTGTTTCAGACCCTGGGCGCGGGCGGAACCAACCTTCGCGGCCGGGGCCGGACCGTGCGCTGGATGGTCCATCTCTGATCACATATGCCTATCCGTCGCACAGACGAGCTGCAAGGGTGAACCCAACCTTGTTTGCCAGGGCTGCTTCTCCAGCATGACCCGTCCGACGCGCATTGATCTGCGAGAAGACTTATCTGGAGCCCCTTCTCCCACCAACCCCGGATCGCTGTATCTGCGTGACACACTGCAACCCGCGCCGATCACTGCCGTCGCTGAAGATGCGTGCGGCTGTTGCCTTACGGATTATCAAGGTGGCCTGTTTTTTCTTTCGGTCGCCCATTTGCCAGGCAGCAAGTGTCATACGGCGGCGAGGCACTAAGGCAGCCGCCCGTGCAGCCGCCCGCCCTGTCTGCCTCTCACCTGATAGACGCACATCCCGGTCTGAGATGATACAGTGTAACATCCGCAGCAACAACCACCACGAGAGACCTCCATCCGAGCTCGCCGTCAGCATGCAGCTGGCCAAATGACCTGGCCGCAACTGGATGGCCGTACAGATGCGCATCCGTGAATCATCATTTTTGGCAACGGCATCTCAGCCTGTTCCTCTGCCTGTCCTGTGGGTACCCGCAGCTTCCTCTGGCTATTGCCTCCCCTGCAAGCATTTTTCAGCAACGCACGCTGGGGTAGCTGGACAGTTACATGGCATAACTTTGAAACGGGCTGCCTATGATCTCCTTCGCGGAGCCTATTGTCCGGGAAGCTCACTGGAATCTGTGTGGAAGATATGAGAGCGTATTCTGGCCCGTGCGGATCATTTCATGGATCCAGACATCATCGTTGCATCGACGTGTGAGCTTTACGCTTGTCATGGGCGGAAACGAGAAAGAAACGGCACTCGGAAGTAGACACTCAAGCAAAAGAGATAGGCACCTAGAGGTACATGGGTCGTCCCGCGTCCTGCATCGGAATGTTCAATGCTTCAGCGGGTCGGCGTTTGCTAATAACGCATCACATCCTACAAAGGGTATGTCGCCGCCGTTGGGTCTACGGACTGGTAGACTCCGTAAAGTAAAAGTTTTCCCAAACAACTACTTGGAAAGTAATTGAGTCCCATTCGTCAGGGTATCTTGGACACAAGGCCCTTCCACCCCCTGTCATGAACCAGCAGACTTCGCTTCCTCACCCTGCTTTGACTGACTTCACTGCATGTCTTTTTGGGCATCTTTTATCCTCTAGGTTACATTTGATCTCACTCTTCATAGTAATTCCAAGCCTTGCAACTAAGCACCCGCAACGGCCGCAACAACCACATCGCTCGCAATTTCCGCAACGAACAAGCATTATGAGCCAGTCAGCAACCGGGACATCCGACAGGGGGGTGCGATAAGTAGAGGTGTGGCCCAGAATCTACCTGTATATGAGAAGCATGGCGACTACTCGAAGAGAAAAAGAGAAAGTACCTGATCCTGTGGGGGGACAATCCCGAAACCGGAGAAAAGTACGATCCCACGTGAGACTCGTAAGTCAATTCAAATACCGCCCTAGTCAATGACTGAAACTGGAGAAGCAGGAGCACCAACTACAGATGAGATGCTCCACACGCAAGCGCAGGCGGGAAGTATCACCCGACAACACTATTATTCAGGAACGCATGAATGGTAAATCGGAGAGCAGGGACCAGTCCAACGCCAGGTAAGCAGGCTTGCGTATTCTGGATCGACTTGCAATTGACATAGCCAGGATCGCCCGGCCGGAGACATCACGCATGACTCAACAGGCTGCGGCCGCTGTTGCTGCAGGAGACATGAGCGCCGAATCAGAGTACGTCTTCCTTACAAGCAGTGCTCCATCCATTGCTCCCCTCTCCCTCACCAAATACCGTGGTCTCCGTCACGCCAAAAAGCTTTCTGTTAGCCAGTCTATGATTACCCCCCGCAGTCAATCCTCTTACCCGACAGAACGGCGGCCTGCCAGTCTTGCAGACGTGAGCAGATCCGAGCCTTCTGATGCTAAAGTGCCTTCGTGCAAAAGACCTCGCCGGATCGGCTTAGCCAGTCTCGACTCTGACTCAAAAATCTACGACGATACCATGGATGAGTTCGAACAACGGCCAATCAGTACGGCTTTCTTCACCCAACAGCGACAGCTGCACCCGTTCGGCAAGATACAATCGCTGTTGAAGTAAGGTTTGTTGTACCCATTTGTCCGTTCGATGCCGCCAGCTGCCCTGGCTGTCGCTCCCATGTCCCGTCTCGCCGCTTTTTTTTTTTACTGCCCTGCGTTTCCGTAGATGGTAAAAATTTTGCTCGTTACATAACTACATCCTAGACAGCTGTGGAGGACCAAAAGATTGGTCCTACCCCCTCGAGCCCTCCAGTCTTTCTTACGGTCCAACCTCAATTCGACCTCTGCATCTAGGCCTGCCACCTCAATGTCTCCCACGTTTGCGTGACACATCCTGAGCAACTCGAGGTTGTCAACCAAGGCAGCAGAGTTAGTACAGTCTCTTGGTTGGGAACCTAATGGAATCGCACCCATGGTAACTGCACTGTCTCCCTTATCTACGGCGTCCGTCTCAGTCCTTTCCTTAACTTCGAGTCCAATTTCCGCCTCAACTTATTTTCCCATTACGGCCTCTCCCAATACGCTCCCCTCCACGTCCGCTGCTGGTCCATCAATATCAATACCGACCGAGTCTGTAACGTCTGCAGCCAGCAGTTCAATCACATTCGCCACACAGACCCTACCAGACTTTTCACCTCCACCATCTGATTCTGCTCCAGTACATCGTTCGCCAACACTCCGCCTCCATCAACAAGCACAGGTATTTCCATCATCGCGATCCGCTCCGCTATTACATTCACTACCACCCCGTCCAGTATTAACACGGCCAGTGCAAACAAGCCGTCAATCAGCTTCCTCTACAGCCGCCAGCCACGCCGCAGACTTTAACCCTATCCCATCTACCCATTCAACCTCCCACAAGCAATACCGAGCGTTTACTATATCAACAAATGCTTCTCCTTCAACATCTCCTTCAGCGAGGTCATAATTCCCCTAGTTGACCGACTTCCTTATTAGTAACCCTCACACGTCTTTAACCTTATCAGATCCACGGAGCGCAGAGCCTAGCCGACCTGCCAAAGCGCTTGCTGTGGTGGGTAAATTGGTAGTTCTGCCGTGTTTTACATTTTCTTTACGGGATGGGTAGAATGCTGATGATGTTTCTCTTACTGGCGTACAATGCTGCTGCGCTGTGTAATTGTTTCAAGTGCTTACATGATAGCAAGTGCAACTATTTTCCTATTCCTCTCTTCCTACTTCACATCAGCTTGAGAGTATACAGCCGTCTTCGACATTGCTTTGCAAAGCTTCAAGTCATTCCATTTTATTTCCATCTTTCCTTGGGCATTACTACGTAAATGAAATGTATGGTGTCTGATACGTTTTAGAAGACCCCGTACGCCAGGATTTGTATTTTCCTTTGCCAAAACTGCTGCTCAGCCATGGCTGGGCGCTTCGCACCAATAGTCTCTGCGCATCGCGCTACCGAAAGCTCACTTGTGGTCCTCATCAAGCCCGAAGTGTACCCGATTCACATGCCCGCCCTGAACCAAACCCATCCAGCCACGAAAAGACGGGCCCAAGACCCAACCAATGAACCAACTCTGTCTTTAGGATTCTCTGCACAGCATCGAGCTAAAGTGCGTACAAGTGCCGGCCAGACCTGCTGGCGCAATGTGCGCAATCACCTGCAGAGGCGATTCGGTGCATATGCAAGGGCGACAACAAACCACCCCACCCATCGACGCTGAGACAACCCCCGCCAGGTCGACAGCCGGCCTCCTTGGCCGCAGCCTTGGCTCCGCCGGCGTTGTTTCATGCGTACCACCGCTTTCTCGAAGTCAGGCAAAGATTCGATCTTTGCCTCACGGCCATGGAAAGCTCATAAGCCGTGAAGAAGGAGATAGCGAGCGACCGGCAGGCTTTTTCTTCCCCGCTCAAGAGCACCTCCAATTGCACAAAACGTCATCAACAAGACGATCGACGAAATGCAGAGATGCAATACCAGCGACGTCATCGAGACAATCAAGCCGCACGACGCCGCCAGGGACGTCAACGAGCTATGCCAACTGCAGCGTAGCCACCAAAACTTCTGCAAAAGCCTTGTCGTCCAGGCCGAGGCTTCCAACGGAGCGTCAAATAACGCACCCCGCCTGTCGCCGGTTAACGCCAACAAAACACCAGCCCTGTCGCCGGACCGTGAGATATCGAAAATTACGCTCGACAGGTAGCGTATCGTCACTGTTCGCGATGAGTCTGCACTGGCGCAAGATACGATTTCCCGCTCGATAACGGAGTTATTGGTGGTTCTTGGGCTGGACACATGGGACACCGAACATAGCCGGCAGGTTGGGTCTTGAAGCGCTTCACTTCCACGATGGATCCATTGCAACGACGTCAGATAGCCTGCAGTAGGATCAACCATGAACAAAGCCAAAGCACGTTACCGGCTTGCTCAGAGACAGAGAAAAGTCGGGACAGAGGGAGCAATATGAGCCTGTGGCGTTGGTTATTTGCATCGACGGGAAATCAAATATATAATACCTTCTGTAGGGGCTTCTACCCCGCATGACTTACAGGGCCTAACAATGCACTACACAAATCAATTCCCGCTGTCATATTCTGAGTTCCATTGTCGTGACACAGGTAGCCTCCATTCCATCACCCCTACCAACCCCACCTCCAAAAATCCCGTCAGAGCCCGCGCACCCCTCCACCAGAGCCGTGCACACCATCCCGCCCGCAACCCAACCGTCCCACTCTCTCCCAATCCACCCGTACATATCCACGACCCCGCATAAGACGCCCCAACCCCACCTGTTCAACCACACGCCATCTCTTCCTCCCACAGACCAAGCCCCCTGCACCTCCGTTGAGCCAGCAGTCAAGCCCGGTCCCAGCCAGGCGACGCCACACCAGAACGGGTACGGAGACGACGGATGAATATTTTCTTGGCGCGACGACGAGAGTTGTTCCCAAACTCTCTCGCACCATGAACAACCCGTCTGAACAAACGGCTGGAATCTCACTCCTCCCGATTGCGGGTGCGGGTGCAGAGTCTCGACGGTACGGGTGATGGGGAATGGGGAGCTTGGCGGGGATGGTGGCTGTGATCATGTCAGCACGCGGAAGATGCCGGGCGATGAAGCTGGCTGCGTGATTGAAATGAATTTTTGCTGTCACTGCAAGCTCTGGTGATGTTGGTCATCAGCGGTGTTTAACTTGGAATTGAAGAAATGCACCATCCAAGCTTTGAGCCAGAGTTCGTGAGTGTACCAGCGGTAGGCGAATGCGGTGGCGTGGAAAATGCCTGCTGTGACAGATGCGCAGTGACCGGACTGCACCACCACATTTCATTCCGGTGGTGAGAGAACATCAGCATCTGGTGGGGATTAATTGCTTGCAGATGGCTACAGCCAGTACAGAGTCCCCGGGTTGTTTCTAAGCTCTCTGAACAGCAACTCGCCAATCAACTGCCGGCTCTCGCTTCTTTCTCACCTCGACTGATCGCCGTTCGTCGATACGAGCGCGACCGTGCCTTACCACACGACAGCGGCCATGGCTACCTTTTACAACGAGTCCCGCGACCTTGGCGCGCCAGGCCACTTTCCATATATCCCATCAATGCCGCTCCCCCGCTGTTCGTGGCGAAGGCGAGGGAGAGTTTGAATGAGAGGGGCGTGCATATGTTGTATGATTATCATGTCGTTTATGGACAGAAGCCGAAGAGTGCATGACTTGGGGAGGCTGGCGGTCGAGCTGGTACGGATTTCTTGTGGAGTGACAAAAGATGGCTACCTTCTTCAATTTCCCGTGCACGAGTACCGCTAGAGGCGGGTTGGGACTTTTGCCGTGATATTCATTTTCAATCTAACGGTGGCAGCCACCGTATTGTCACTTCTAAGTGTCATGCGCCTCCTGCGCAGTACGCTGGTTGGGAGCAAAACTAGAGAGTAAAGAGATATTGGGAGACCCTTCATGGCTTTCCAACAATGAAAGTGTGGTGACCCGCCGTATATTGGACCGCCGCCGGATCAGGAGACAGCAACCACACAACCGAAGCATAGTCTCCAATGTACTTCGCATAATGTGAACGCCTACTGTTATCTGATACAAACAGGAGGACTGTGCGAGCTATCCGCCCTCATTTATAAGCGTTTGGGCGGAACGCGTTCGTACTGGGTGGTACAGGACAATCTTGACAGTTGGGTATGGGATCATTCCGCGATCATCGATAGCGAACGGAGACTGTTTTCTGGTATACTAAATGCCAAGATCCGGCGTCTCTACGCATTTTGTTTGGCAATGATATCTTTGGGCTTGTTGCACGGGAAGTCTCACGGCTACTCATGTACGTTTTCCTCAGCCCGGGTGGCGGATGGTGTTGTAAATACACAGATAACACACATCTCAGTACCGGTTGTTTCACGCCGCCTCGTTAGCCAATCACCGTCAAGGTAGGAATCAATCACTGGCATTGTTGGCTTATTCCTACTTCCAAATGAGCTGCAAATCAGTACACAAACCTCCGGTTCCATACGACAGAAGCGCACGAACAACCCGCCACACACTCTCTTCGGATCCACCCAGAGCTTGCCTTAGTCATTTGCCTCCAACTCATTTCGGGTGGGCGATCAGCTACTACGGTCGGTGCACCTGGTACGGCGGGCGCAGCAGCCACTGACGATGAACCTCCGAGCACCGCCGCCTTCAGGTCCTCGGGCGCTTGCTACAACACCGTTCACTGTTGCTGCTTTCTACTACTTCTTCCGACAGAAATAAACCCTCATCCCTTCTTTTACTGTAGCTCTTGGTCCGTTGGGTCGTCGCAACTATCCTCTAGACTACACTTGATGTGAACCGCTTGTGAGCGGCTGAGGTCCATCTGTCCTTTAAGCTGGTTTATCGTGATCTGTCTAGAAAAGCTGAGGCTCGGAGGCTCGACTGTCTGCGGTGCTTCTGTTTTCACGGATCGTTCTTTTCTATGCTCGTTTTCATCACTTGATGTTTCCCGAGGCCGCTATAAGCCACGAACTTTCGCTCTGTGCTTTGTACACGCTCAAGCGTTCATCGTCCACTTTTATTGTCCTTTCTCTTGCGCCGTAATTCTCTCCGACTCGAGAATGTGGTTGCCACTCAGAGAGAAAACACCAAAAATCCGTGGCTCATGATCAGAGAATCAGCCTAGCATTCAACCCAACTTCTTCGGCCGCACATTCCGCCACCGCCACTGATATTGCGCATCGCTCTTTGCATGAATTCTAGAAAAGTCGGTAATGGTCCTTTGCAAACCTTCCCTTGTTTGCTGGCTCTGAACCACGCTCGTGTCTCTTTGGGCCACGCGCATACCCGCACGCCACTCAAACAACCCATCCAGTCCCTCTGCTATTCTCTTACAGCTAGAAAGATCCAGGTTCTGATAGCATCATTGATATTGAAGACGGTAATCGGGCATCACAGTGTATTTCGGGTTATGAAGGGTATATCGAAACCCGGACTTGAGGAAGGTGATCCATTGGCCGCAACGGGAAGAGGCTGCGACATTTAAAGATTGTTAATCAAAGCAAAAGGTGGACTTCAGACAAAGAGCGAATCAAAAGCGAATAATGCGTAGGCTCCGGGGCACAGGGTCAGATTTTTTCCTTCATGTAGTAGTTATCCCAGCCCAACCACAGACAATTTACATTTGATACACCAATGCCTCTCGTTCAAGCCCTCTCTTCCGATGTTCCAGTCTAAACATTCTACAGTGACGGAATTCCCAGCCAGTCCCGCCCACAGGTAGTCAGCTGCCCCGCGCCATGACAGCCTCAGACACTAGTCCTGTCCGGTCGGACATCACCAACCATTGCTCCCACGCGGGCTTTTTCGTCGTTCGATAACCCTTTTCTCCTCCTGTCTGGGATTTTCCAGTCTCTAAAGACACTTTCAGGCTCGTCGAGACCCCATAAGTAAAGCTTCTCCTACCAACGTGCCACTTTGACCGACTCTTAGTCAGCGCCTCTTTTTGACCTTCTAATGGAGATGAGTACCTACCGGAACGTATCTGGGCGCACGCAGCCAATTGCCTCTCGAAAATTGGGTCCACGTAGGTGGAAAGGTGGTGGGGGAGGCCAAAAAGTATGCATGTGTTCAGGTGGGGTCATCTACTTGTCATGTAGCGGGGTACCGCGATGAGCGAACGGGGTCATCAGCGAGGCAAGTGTAGGGACGTTTACTTGTCGATCGGGGTCGGTCACATTGAGTCAGGCTGTGAGTAAGTGTTGTCATGCTGGTATCGGTCGGTCTTGGCGTATGTTACGGAGTTGCAAAACTCCAACCGTCCAACCTCTTTTGCCACCGAGAATGGCGAACGGGAGGGTGTCCGGTTAATCAATCGCCAGTATCGCAGAGACGCAACAGTATTCGTAACGTATATAATCGAGTAAGCTCTCCAATTGCCCTGGTGCCCTTTCACGGATACGGGCAAAAGCCAAATGTCACGGCTGCCCGACGAAGAAAAAGTGTCACAATCACGAGAAAGACCTCACCGCAATCAAACAGGCCAATGCACGAGGGTCAAGGGTAAACATTCCTGCCGCGAGAAAAACGAGGGACTTCAAACCAATGGGTATGGAGCCCCATGCTCGACGTTGCCCAAAAACCTCTTCCCTTGACGCTCTAGTTCCTTGACTTTCCACCCCGTCCAAGCTGCCACAGCACTCTCCCCACTGTTCGCCCGCCCAGCATTGATGCAACCACCCGCTTCATTCCCTCCGATCCTACGCATGGCCTTCGTTGCAGGATAAACACCAAGCCGTGCCCTCTTGTCCGCGTTCAACGGCGGGCTTCGCTTCAGGGACTCCGACCCCGATGCAGAGGATACGGCGGTGATGCATAAGGGCTCCAATGGTATCAAGGGTGGTGGCTACAGTAAAGAGCGCGTCACGGCAGAGATGCTTCCGTCGCGCGCTTGGATTGGTTGTCAGTGGCGTGCCTAGAGAGGGAACCCGGCTGCGAGTTCGATGGTGTCGTACGGCCGGGATCGGAAACCCAGGGAGGCGGGCGCGTGTGCGGGGGGCAGGACAACGCCATGCAGGGCCCACGGCAACGCGGGCGGGGAGGGAGGGAGGGGAGGGCTCAGGGAAGGCAGGGGGCGGTGCGGCAGGAGACGGGTGAGCAAGGCTGGCCCGGAGGAACTTCCGCCGGACCACACTCTAGACCGCTAGCCCTGCCGATCGAAATGCTCCATGGGACTGTAGTGGATTGCGCGAGCCAGTAATAGTGGCCAGCGAACCCGGTCTCTTTAGCGCTTAGCGTCGGTCTCGTGGCTCTAGCTTTCGGCGCCGATGTGGTAGGTAGCGCGAAGCTTATGCGGACGACCTACGGGGGACTTTGCCTGATTGCAATCTGGCAGGATTCCATCCAAGGGGACTCTTGTATACTTTGCATGGTTTAATCAGCCGTTCTTCTATGTTTCGACCGACTCGCTGAGCATTGGCAAATGGAGATTGGCAACAGTGGCGATCTGGACCTTGTTGAAACGCTGTATGCTTCCCCGGAGATGTCCAGTTTTGCCTTCTATCACAGTAAATCGGGGTGGAGGGGGCGCGCCCTAGTGCGGAAGCAAAAGCTTTATGATCTGGTGGAGTCTAAGTCTGGAAACAAAGGCGGACAATTTTCCACTTGTATAGAACCCACAGATATCATTTTTCTATGAACATCCTTAGAAACTGAACGTTGACTGTACAAAGTGATGCATTCAGGCCTACCGTGCAATGGCATCTGATCTTGACCAGACCTCTATTTATTTTCGCGGCTGTCGGGTCAACATAGTGTCCTTTGCCTACTAACACCCTCACCCAAGTAACGCGAAATAAAGGCTATGGTGGCGGTCTCGGTGACGATTTGAAAGACGTTGTGGGCAACGCGGCGGTGCTCGGAGGTTCATCGTCAGTGGCCGCTGCGCCCGCCGTAGGTAGTGAGTGACTACTCACCCATCCGGAGAACTGCAGGCTGCTACAGCAGAAAACCAACGTCTGGAATTTTGGAACACACGCAAATTCTTCTCCCAGATTCGTGCCGGCGTCGTGCCCAAGAAAGGCTCGTCCGGTGGGCTGCGCATGAAGCCACCGCTTCTTCCGAGTGGAAGGTTGTCAAAGGGTTGTTTCCGAAGAGGCGAGCTGACGCCGGACAAGCCAAAACATGCTCCAGCGAGACACCCTCTTCGTGCAGGCCAATGCATTAGCTCGGCAACCAAACCAGCACGGCCTACGCTCTTGAGCCACTCCACCAGCGCATTCGACCAACCATCCATTCGGCATCTTAGACATTGCGCACCCTCCTCCAGCCCCACGAACGCCAACACCCGCGACCCTCACGCCCCAAACCGAGCCAACCCACTTCGTTCACGTCGCAAGAGATCCTTCGGCCCCCCATCCGATTCACCTGCCGCGCTTCGCTGCGCCCCTGTATAGTCGTGCACTCAGGGACCGGGAGTCATCTGTCCAGCGCAGGATGGGCGATTGGGGTGACCGTCACAGACAACGTGGCATGGTCGAGGAGGGGAGGGGAACAGGCATCCGGTCGCGCAATTCAGGCATAGTTCGAGAGTGATCGACGGCGGCTTCGTCGGTGGAGGCGATGGTAGATGTGGCTGTTGTTGTGGGGGGAAGGAGATGCTCGGGGAGGATGCGCGGCGCCTCCGGGTCGGTCGCGCCCTGTTCCGCCCCCATGAGCGACCACCCCGCCCGGGTCGGCCAACAACGCGTAATTGGTTGGCCAACAACACGCGAATCAGCGACCATACCCCCTGGTAGCCGGATTACGTATTGTTGGCCGACCGGAGGGCGCTTTGGCTGTTGAAACACGACATCAACCCCTTGTACATATTCACTAGCGTAGCCCTAATCCTCTTGGCAATACCCCTGTATATAGTCTAGCACCCCCCTAATGGATCGGTAACCCACTAAGTTTTGACATTGGCCAACCGTTAAAGAATAATGGGGGTATTCATCTTACTCGTCAGCCAATATTAATAAGTAGGCCATATACCATCACATTTGCCCCTTCGCCATCGCACTAGCCAAGAATCCTTAGCTAAAGCGCTCCCCGGTCGGTCAATAACACGTATTTCAGTTACTAAGGGGCATGGTAGCGACCGACCGATTCGCCCCGGTCGCTCATGGGGTGGAACAGGCCCCCGTCAACCAATCCTCGCGGGCCAACAAGCCTTACGACACGTGACTTGAATTTCAGCGAGAGTGTCCCTGGGCCCGTTTACTTAAGCGAGAACCCGCTCCGTCGGGAGATTCCATCGGCGGCACTCTTGCTCCGCTCACCTAGGTACGTAGCGCGTGGCCTCGGGTTCACCGGCCGCAAGATCCGATGCCGCAATGCTCGACGCGGCGGTAGGGAGGCGTGGGCAGAGCGTCCATCGCATGGGCGGGCGTCTCATGGGTTGTTTCTTGGAGGATTTTCGCAGCTCTTCCGCCAGGATGTACGGGATCCTGGCATCTACGCATTGCACGCTTGAATCCCTTTTATTCGGCGGAAGTGGCGTGGATGCTCCCAGAAAACCCCGACTGACGGGCGTTTTTGGAGTTCCTTGCCAAGCGGACCTCAATCTTGGCGCTACTGAGCACTTCTGACGGCACTTTCAACGGCCGGCGACTGCGGGACCAGCGGTGCGAACGAGAATTCAATCTCGTCACAACGCGTGGTCTGATAGCGATGCAAACTCGGTGCGGCACTCTTCCGAAAATGTTCTGAAAGCCCAGGGAGAATCGCGGTTTATTTACGCGGTTTCGTGGTGTTAAGCTACTGCGAAGTGCGGTGCACGAGAAACCACTGCATGGCTGCTTGCCACCAGACCCTTCAATCTAAAATAGTCGTAGTTGCGAGCGCACGGGCTTCAACTTCAGCCTGTTCCAGCCCCAGCCAAGGAATCCATCCGGCGGACCGGCTATCGCAGTGATCAGTCCTGTTGAGGAGATTGCATGAGTTGCTTTGGGAATGCATACTTTCCTCACAGAGCGCGAGAAGCCGAGGTGCGAGAAGCCGAGGCACGAGAAGCTTGTGTCAGAGCTCGTGTATTGAAGGAATAAGTAGGTCGAGCAGGTCATTGCCAATCTGTAGAACCTCTATTTTGAAGGATAAAAGCAAATACTGTCAAGCCAAATCAATCTGCCCCTTCAAACCGTGTCCACGAGGCCCCGTGGCTCCCCTTGAATCAACACCAACCCCTTCTCAATCAACGACATCGAAGACCACCGGTCCATTCACCTGCTTGATCGGCATTATCGGCCTTCCCCTTGGACCAGACCTCCACCTGTCTGCCTTCTCCGACGCAGACCCCCTCAGCAAACATTCCTTTCTCCCATGCATCCACACACCGAACCCCCTAAGCGTGCGAGGTCCAAGCTCGACCTTGTATCTATTGCCCACGTCAAAGTACCCTAATCGGCCATCCACATCGTAGCCGTCCGAGGAAGTCGAGTTTTTCTCCACCATCAACTCATGTCGCCACGGATCGCCACCGGGCCACAGTTCGACAAAATTGTCGTCCGCTGGGAAAAAGGGCTCCCGTGGTACACTGCTATCGCCGTCATCAAACAGCCCGCACGTGTGGTGGAAGTGGACCTCCTCGTCCGTCTCAACGTTGAAGCAGCGTACGAGACCCTGGCAAGGGTTGAAACCGCTTTTGTCGAAGGGTGTGTGGTAGGTGCGGACTGTGATCGGGCCGTTGACGTCTTTGGAGGCGTTGAGAGCGATCTCCGTGATGAACTTGAACGGCGGCGTGCCCGATCTGTGGCAAACAGCAGGCTCGACGCTGAAGGTTGCGGAGCAAGTGGGCGGGGCGGGATCGTCGTAGACGGTGAAGCGGATGACGTCGGCCACGCGCCGCACGGCAAGATACTCTTCAAAGGGCACGGCGGAGGATTCATAAGATGAGGCGGAGGAGGCATTGGAGGGTCTGGAAGAAGCGGACGAGACGTTGGACTGTTCGGAGGAGGACGTCGAAAAATTGGAACGGTTCTCTTGACGACGCGTAGGGCTGGGGTGTGCCATGGAGGTGTTCCCGGGCTGTATAGCGTCCTCGAGGTGGCTTTTCTCAAGAGAGTCGGCGTGGTAGCACCATGCTTCGCCGCGCGAATGCGAGAATCGTAGGTCGTAGGTTTTATAGGGCACCAAGGCGTTCTTCCAGATCTGGGCGGTCGTGTCGAAGGAGAAGCCTATATGGACATCGCGATGTGCGGAACTCCGATGTGGCGGTATGTCGAGGCGGCCGATGGCAGGGTTCCGGGGTGGTGGGGGGAGTTGGACGACTTGTTGCGTGTCGTACTCGACAAGTTCCAGAAGGCCGGAGCGCAGAGCGGCGACAAGATCGAGAACCTTCACCTTGGTGACAGGCCCAATCATCTTCTCGGGGAAGGGAGCGCTGCAGACGAGGGTGAGAGTGCGCTCGGAGTCGAAGGTGGTGATTCCCAGGCCAATTGCGCCCGTCATGCTTGGCCGGTTCAGCTGAAAGGTGTCGTGGGTAGGGCTGTTGCCTTGGAAGAGCCTGAGCACGAGCGGGGGCTGCGAGGTCTTCCTGGGCGAGGCCATGGTGGAGAGGGAGGGCTGGCTGTTTGGCGATGCAATTGTTCGGGCGCAGAGTTGGGCGGCGGCTTTAAGTGCGAGAGGAAGGCGCGTTGACCTCTGCCTGCACTAGTGTGGTTAGCGCATGACGAAACTGACCCGTTGTCCAAACACCAGCCAAAATTCAAACAGGAAAGCAGCCAGGTCGCCGCTGCTCGTGCAGGTGGGCGGAGCGGCGTCGGCTGGCTGAAAGCTTGATTTTCCTCACGCATCGGGAGCTCTTCCGATATGCGCGCACTGTGCCACCGAGTCCAAGCATCGAGCGGCCCTCTCTGAGGCCGTGGGACCGCGCCGACGGGGTAGTAGCCTGGGTTGAACGGATGTGGCCATGGTTCCCGGGCGCAAACACCGTGCAAGGCAGCTGCGCGAGACAATGAGCAATTCCATTAGTGCAAGGAACGTCATGCGCCCTCAGGAATAGCCCCACAAAGCCACCTGCGCCTACTCTACCTAAAAACGGCCGGCAAGAGATGAGCCAAATTGCTGGAAAGGCATGCCGTGCCTTATCATCTACGAGTTGCCGCGGCCGCGACCCTGCCGCTGCTACTGAGCTGCTCATTCCTTAGCGATATCCTCTCCAAAGCTAATCGTCACCCAAGATCCAACGCGTCATGTACTCCTTCGGGGATGCCGGTCGGACCCCGCACGTGCGCAACCTCCTCTCCTCAAGCCTGTTCATACAGACTCCTCACGCTCTCCGGGTGCCCGCATTGTATACTGGCAATGCGAAAGGTTGGACATGTGAAAGCTGAGTCTCTGGGGGCTTCCAAATCAATCTTGCCACCTCGCCTGGTATAGTGGTTGAGATTCATTGCGGGAAGGCGGCAAGCCTGAGACCTAATACCCACTGACACACCGCGGGCAGCAGTACGAGACGGGTGCGCTGTGAGCTACGTGTTATGGTTCTCGTTACTCCCTGTGGCTTCCTGTAGCTCTACACCAGGTCTTTGGGGTATCGCATGGGAAGGGCGTGCGAGCTTGTAATAGGAACTTTCTTGGAAAAGTTGGGAATAAAGGAACTGGCGTGTCACAAACCCCATTTCTTGATATCAGACGGAGCTCATACGCGTCATGACTCACATCACTTGGTCACCTTCAGGAAAAGGTTTGATCTTGTAACCGATACTCCAATCTCAAATTTTGACAGCGTGGCATGGCACCAGTGTGCCATGAGAGCTTGATTTTAAGCCGGAGATGCTGATGGGGTGCTGGATTACAGCCGTGGTGGATGCAAATACCCGCGGTTTGGGAAGCGCTTTACCAACTATCGTGCACCAAGCACGGCAGCTTTGGCTCCTACGATCCGCAGTGGCATACTGGTGATCAAGGGCCGTAAAGTAAAGCCCGTTTCACATCTGCACGGCCTCGTACGCACATTTACGGTGAAAAGATTGTGGTTGGGAGTGCCGCGCTACGAGGGCTGTGAACCAAGACACACAGGAGGACCGAGCTACGGAGCAAACTCATCGGGTGACATGGGCCTCAGCTCTTTTATTCTTCGCCATAGCTGGATGCAAACAGCCTATACATTATTGGAGTCGTAAGACCCGACAAATCTGCTTTGCCACATTGCCGCGCACAAGTGTATCCCAGTACTCTTATAGCTTCGGTAAGGTCTACAGAGGTCGGTGATGCAGTTGATAGAATTTTACCGTTATAGTTGCCATGCGAAACAATTTCACACTTACACGTCCACTCGGGTGTGCATGGTGTGGCCCGTACCTGCCTTACACTGCGATGACTGCTGGACGACTTTGTGTGCTTGCCCCACACTACGAGTGCTGCTTGTGCATACTCTCCCATACGATATTTTTTTTTTCATATGCTGCTCTTCGTATGCCGCATTGCCATTCAAGTCCAGAGTTCCTGCATCAGTCTCTACGCCCAACTTCTCTGCCATTCAATCTTTTCAGATTTTCTCCAACAGTCACATTCAACCACCCCAGCACTCGCTCACCAACCACAAGAGACAATGAAGCGGAATTCACCATTCACATTTGTCCTCCTCTTTGCGCTCTATTTCGACTTTGTCTTTCTGTTGCACTTTTCCAGTGCCGCCCCTCACAACGGTACCCTTACGCCACGAAAGCTCTTCTCGCTGCCCGGCGACCGAGGCCCGAATCTTGAGAAACGACGATAGTTCAACGTCGATCTCATCCCGGATCCTGACCAGAAAGCCGCCCTCATCCGTGCCTTCAAGGATGCCGTCGACATTGGTCGAGTTGCTCTGGCCCACATGGATGACACCCGACACAAGGACAAACAACGTGGCTGGTTTGGTCCCGACGAGTACAACTACGACTCCCCACTGGCCGGAAAAGTGTTCGAGAACTTAGTTGGCGCCGATATCGATTCAGAGGGCGCTGAGGTCTTGGGAGACGTCATCGTCCATCCAGAGGATTATTGGACCTTCAAGGCCAACACCTTGTTCTGCCAGTACGTCGAGACCGACGGCTCCACTGGAACAGCATACTACCTACCCACTCCTCACGACAGAAAGCCTGGTATGCAATTTTGTGACAAGTTCTTCCAGCGTCAGAACGCCGACCAGTACCTGGCCGACGACTGCGCCGCAATCGCGAATCCCATCAACACAGCGACCATCGGCCACGCTTTCTAAGGCGCAAATATGTTCCACGAATACATGCACTTCAAGAGCGTAGGCAAAGCGGCACTCGGCACACAAATCGGCGACATAGTCTACAAAGCCTGGAACTGTTACGACTTGAAAAACCGACCGGACCTTCTGGGGGATGGGCGGACCATCTACAATGCGGACTCGTACGTTTACTATGCAATGCATATATACCTCGAGAAAAAGTGCGGTAGGACCTTCTCGTACCCGCGAGGTCCCCAGGACAACTGAGGCGATGGGAGCTGGAGGTTGGAACAAATTGTTATTGTACTTGCGCTTCTTGGGGTTTCTGTTATTCTGAATGATTGAATTTTCTCCTGTTATCTATCCCATGCTGGGTTTGACTTGTTTCATTGTTTACCAGCACACGCTTACTATGTGAGCTTACAGCATTTACGAAATCAATGACAAAGACGTTCATGCTTTGACTGACAGATTCTGGGCCTTACATAACAGGTGTTGCTACTCTCTCATTGTGTTAGCATTCAGATCGACACCTCAACTGCTCATGTAGGATGATTCTCTGTATTTGCATGTATGTCCGGAATTCCACTTCAACTGACTGTGTAGAGTGACCATACTTACCACTAGCCTTGATACATCCTCTTGTCGCGTGTTGATTGTGCCAGCAGCGCACCCACGTCATGACTCGGGGTGAAGCTGTGCGCCAATGCTGTTCATGACTCGGCCAAGCTCTTTCCGGCAGGTCCTCAGGTCCTCCATACCGTGTAGGGCCCCCCTTCGACGACCAGTTCAGCAAAAATGGCCATCGCATCCAGCCCATCGTGAGCGACCGTGCATTCCGCGATTACGTAGCGCAGCTTGATGCTGACACGCTTAGAGACTCGTGGATGTTGGAGCCGCACGAACAGTTCAAGTATCTGCAGAAGCGGGTCAACATGGGGATACTGAAGCCCATTTACGAGGAGTGGAAGAGAGAGATCCACTTGAAGTCACATCGGTCGGTTGGCATCCCGCCGGACGTGCTATTTGTCTTGGTGTTGGCGTTGGTGTTGGCGATGTTCGTGGCGTTGTGGTGTGATAACTTTAGGCTGAAGAAAGAATGTGAGTACAGCAAGGCGGCTGGTCCTGAGAAGCTGTTGCGCTAATGAAGAACATGGAAGGCTCCCAAAGGACGCAAAAACTATGAGCCACAGGGCCGAGGGTTCTTGAACCCGACTCCCACCGCTGCTGCTTTGTTGACCGTAAGAGGCCCGAGATTCGAGTGTTCGAGTCCGGCCGTAGGCCCAAGTTTTTGCCCTTTTTTTGCCCGCTCCTCGAATGGCGCTCGCCTCAGGTCGACCCGAACGGGAAGGAGGGCACGGCGCGGGCCTGTGTCTGGAAGTTGGTCCCACTCTCCCCGCCCTTGTTTCGGCCTCGTGACCAGCTTCTATGTCCACTTTCTGGTCTCTCTGCTCTTAAGCTGTTCAATACCTCAATCTCACTCACTTGCCTCCGCCATCCCGGCGGCTCGGCAGCCGCCCGTTTGAGCTTGCGATTGATGTCCACCTACCTTCCAGACATGGACGGGATTATCATGGCTCGTGTCTTGTGGCCTATTTCCATATGCGGCCTTTCTTTTCTTCGTTCATGCTCCCGACTGATATTCGTCGGCATCTGCCCGTACTACTGACCGAGTTCTCCGCTGGCGAAGCACGCGATCGATTCCCACATCCCTTCACCTTCTCCAATAAAGCCATCGCCCTCACCCCAGCTTTTGTCTTCTCTATTCACTCCCAATTAGAGCCTTTCTGCTGGCGGCACTGTCTTATAACGACTCTTAATCAATAACAGTGATCCTGCACTCTGCACTCACTCACTTTTGTTTAGTTTTTTCAACCTGTTGAACGCGACGATGGTCGGGGAGCTACATTATCTCGACTAACCGCGTTTCAATGCAACCCAACCGCCCAGTGTGAATGAGTTATGCAGAAGCACCCCACAATGGTGGTCGCTGAAGACAGATGAATAGCTGTAGTATTATACTTGGCGGTAGACACTTTGTCCTCCATATCTTCCGTCTCATTCCCTCTATCGAGAGCGGAGAGGGAGGGATGCCAACGATTGAAAAGGAAGAAGCTATGGGAGCGGCGAAAGGCACGCCGCCTATTTTCTTGCGGTCATACGCAAAACTTATTATCACTCCAAAAATTTGAGATCAGTTACCCATGAATTATCATGTTTCTGGACGACGGGTTGCCAAAGCAAACGGAAACAATATACCGCGGGACTCGAAAGCATGAACTGCCTCCGAACCACCTATTCCTTGTAGCGGTGGAAAAGGCAAGTGGTCCTTTCTCACCAGAAGCGTCTGCCAAGTAAATGAACGCGGTACTGACCTGCAGAAGCAGATGTGATCAGAAGAGAACCCAAAAACACCTATTTCTTCATCTTCCAGCTCTCCAAGTTGCTCTCAACCTGCTCCAGTTTGAAATTGGCAGCGTCCATACGGCTCTGCTCACAATCCAGCACATGTTGAGCAAACCTTAGAGCACGATCGCCTTTTAATCGGAACGTGTCCTGCAATTTGATTGCAAATTTGATCCGACATACTTCCCTGTTGGTCTCTCCCGGACTTTTCGGACGACTTGTGTTATGCTTGGTTAGCCCAAGGAGCTTCAGGGACAATTGATGGGTAGTGGCAGCCTTACAGTGCATCCAAGGCCTCCTTGTACTTTTGTCCCGCAGGGTTGAGATTGGCATTCAACTTGGCTAAGATGGAGAGCACGTCGCTGGCGTTGGCGATGCGAGTCTCAGAAGTATGGATCTGCTGCTCGTATTTGTTCTTGGCCGCTCCGAGCGTACTGCAGACGTAACGGCGATACTTCTCCGCTGTGTCAAGGAAAGCGTGCAGCGACATCGGAGCATTGGCTGGTAGGCCAAACGTTAGTAGTAGCATTGACACACCCCGTAAACAAATGCAAGCTTACCTTCATGTCTAGGCTCCGCACAAGCGTCAAACTCTTCCTGCCCTACGGTATCGTCAACTTCCACCAAATCGTCAGACAAAAGATGTTCGAACAGCTGTCGCCAGAACTGTCCATGAAGTATGTGGGGAATCTCGAGCCCGGCAACAATGTACATTGACAGAGCAGCGACGTAGATTTTGCAGTCCGAACCGTTGTTCTGCCGCGGGCATGAACGATTGGTGAAACGCCAAGCACCATTATTGATCGCTTTTACAAAAGGTCGAAGCTTCTGTACTGCCGCCGGTGCCGGGTTGACGCCTGCCATGCTATCAAAGAGGTGCACCTCTTTCTTGCTCGGAACGCACTTCGCCAAGATCCAGTGGTTGTTGAAGTGGACTGGAATGACGATCTGCTCTATGTTAATGCTAGACTGTCGAGTCTGCTTTGCTTCGTCAGGGCAGATACGATCCGGGTCGATCACATAGCAACCGGGGTCGGCGGTTGCGACCATGCGGACCACTTCGTTGGTGAAGTGGACGTTCATCCAATTTCCAGAGCGTAGCCTCTGGAGGGCATCTGCTAGCTTTTCGTCAGGTGAGCAGTTGGGGTTGCCGTCTTTAACCACTTCGGCCGCATCCAGAGTGGTGTTGCTCTCCTGGTAGCTAGCTTCGAGAGCTTTTTCTACCAAGATCGGTACCCGCGTCGTCTGTTCCTCACCGGTCAACGCCTTCGCAAGGCCATCAACGTTAGCTCCACCGGTGCCTGAGTGGGCATTCGCCAGGGTAACTGGTAGTTTTGGATCCGCGGTCTGACTGTTCGGCTTCGGCGTTGCAATCTTAGCAAAATTGGCGCCATGTTGATCCTTCTTGGCCTCGTTCGGAACCACCTTGTTCTCATTCTGAACTTCTAGTTCGACCTGGGTCTTAGGTTCAGTATTGGGCTGCTTGGGGGCTTGCAGCTGCATGACCCTGTCGGTTGGGTGTGGCTCACTCCCCGGAGGTTACAACACTATCTTCCAGCATGGCCGTCCGGACAGCTAACAACTCTCCTCCATCATCCCAGTCCATAGCATTCTCTTCCGGCGGATTGTGTGAAATGTCTTATTGTATATGCGTGGGATCGTGGTGAGCGACTTCGGCATCGATAGAAGAGGAACCAGAAAGCGCATTAGGGGCTGGTCGCAGACGTGAGCGTGGCGGACCACTAGGCCATGTAACCATTAGAGGGCATGAAGCCAGGGAGAGGCCTATTCTGAGCCAACTCACCGACGACGCGGTAGGAGAGGCATCCTGTTCATCGCGCTTGCGCTTCTGGGACTCAAGTTTCTCAAGGACACGCCCCACATCGCTATTTTGCCGGAGTTTCGCGCGGGCCGTGCCTCGCATGTGTCCATTCGTGCGCTCAGAGTTCATGCGCTTGTTTCGCTCGACCACGAGGTGGTCGACGGCAGCGTCCCAGTTCAGGAGGGCTGCAACCTTCTTCATGTCGCTGAAGAAGGTGGTTGACGAGTAATCGAGAAACGTTGCATCGAGCACATCGTGAGTGATGCCCCACGTGTTGCAGAGCGAGGTCTTGAGGCTCCCCAAGCGATCGTATCGGGAGACAGTGGGAGGCTGCTGAAGGCATCGCGCAATGGCTTACTGAGGAAATTGAGGAAATCGCCTTTCCGGTAGGCTAGCTCAAAATCGACCTTCAGCTGTTCGAGATCCTGCTTGAGATGGGGCTTGTTCTGCTCCAGCGGGGTCTCGAGCGCAGCCATGCGCTGATAGAAGCTATTCAAGTCGGTCATTGTTGTCGACGAGGGAACAGCGTGGTGGCGAGGATGGGAAGGTAAAAAGCTGGCTGCGGGAAGGAGGGAAAGGGACCAAGTGTGAGGTGCTCAAGAACGGCGCACAGAGTGCGGGGCGCGATCATGACACAAAATTGCCAGTCTTTTGCTGCTCTTCGCTGATGGTGGAACGTAAGTCAACGGCTAAATCACGTGTGAACGCTCGATATGGTCAAGACCGACGTCGGAAGGGACGTAGGCACAATTTCACGTCTCGCAACCGTCGGGATACTGGATTCGCCTGCTTACGTAGAAATAATGATAATGCCGTACCCAACAGCTCTTTGCTATCAACCTCTGTTCCACACCGACGCTCTCACAGTCCGGTTCCCCTCCATTTTCCCATATTAATGTCACAGTAGAGAAGTACCGCCAGCCCGTTCCCACAAGGAAATAGCTACCTCTCAGGGACAGTAGCTGCAAGGCAGGCGGGCAGTCGAGCCGACAAAACACGCGCAAACCCTGTACGCGGCTGATCGTTCTGCATTCCGGAGGTCGGTTGGAGGAGGTTGCTGCGCCTGGATATCAGGCTTGTAGAGTTGGGTAGCGACGCGTGCATGTCGATTAGTCACAGCAGCCTCCCCCGGAGTTTCTCGCCATCTTCGTCGCATGCCATGGCGTACCGCGCTGCCGAAACTACATCCTTGAGTTTCCTGGGGGCTTCCACCATCCGCCATGGCCTTCTTTCGCTTAAGTCACCTATCAAACCGGTCCGGAGCTGACACCGCAATGGAACAGGGGTGGAAGAGAGAAATATACATATGCTCAAGCTCTATAGCGAAGCGTCTTAGTGGACAGGGTTCAAGATGAGCTTACTTCTACTAAGAATGACGCGCCAGTCATTTTCAGTGGTGACAATGTCACGATGCCGTCAATTGAAAAGAAACAGGGAGAATCAGCTGACGCTTGTAGCTTTCCGGTACGGAACCAGCACTGCAGAAGCACTGAGACAGCGGGCGAGCTGACCGCCATTTCACGATGCGTCCGCCCGCGCACTGTGCCTGCGCCATGCACCCGCGCTCTGTATGATGCGCTCACCGTCTCAAAGATGCGTCCGCCCTGACTACGGTATGCGCAGACTTGGAAGCTTGAATACAGCGCATTTGCGATGCTTGGTTTGCCTGATTGCCAGTCGATTTTTCTTCGGCATTCTGAAAGCGTGGTCGTATGCTTCCTTGGAAAAGGAAGAGATACATGTGACCGAGGAAAAGAAATACGCATGGTACGTACACGGGCAAGGAGTCCTGCTATTTTGCTTCGTGATGCTTGGTGTGGTGTTGAGGCTGGGTTTAGCTTAGCGCATCTAAAAGTAGCTAGTGCAATCTAGATCAGTGGCGATATTCCTCAACACCATAAAATCATCGTGAGATTTTTATGGCCGCTACAGCACTTCGTAACAAGACGCCAGAGATTTTGACACTGCGATACGTATACATGCTTTATCACGTCTCGCTCGGTCATTTTTATTCGTAGTCTGTCTCGACACAGTTCCGACGAGCGAATGAGGTGGGCTCGAAGAAGTTCAATGTGCAGTGAGTAGGCGTGTGTGGACGGATGGTTGGAATAGATGGTGGGGCTAGATGCCTAATGCGATGCGCAAGGCGGCATGGCTACGTGGAGATGGTTGTGCGGGGGCGCTACGGGCTGAAGGGGGCAGCAGAAAGCAGAGCTGAAGAGAAGCGAGGAGTGGGATATAGGAGTAATGCGGAAGGCATTGTAAAGTGTGACTTAAAAGCAACGTAGAGTGTGGCCTTAGAGCAGCGTAGTAACAACGTGAAATGTAACCTCAAAGCCGCGTCGTGTATGACTTAGGAGTGGCGTGGTGTGTGAGCTGAAGCTAGCGTAGAGTATGACTTCGAGGTATCGTAACGTGTGAATTTAAAATATCGTAATGTGTGACTTTAGAATATCGTAATGTGTGACTTTAAAGTGTCGTAGTGTGTGACACCTAAGTCTCGTAGTGTGTAACTTTAAAGTCTCGTAGTTTGCAACCCCAAAGTTACGTACTAAGTGACTTAAATAGCAGCGTAGAGTATGACCTCAAACAGTCGTAACGTGTGACTAAAGAGCATCGTAATGTGTAACTTGAGAGCAGCGTAGAGTGTGACGTGAAGCAGCGTAATGTGAAAGCAGACCGCAACAACCGCTCCACCACAACAACGCTCTTAGCCGCCATCGGCAAAGGTGCACTAGAGCGACCAGTAGCCGTGTGAAACAGGAACTCAGCGCTGCAAGGACGCTGCAGCGATTGTCTTAGTCGTCTTCGGTTTATTTGTCTTGTTGGAATTTGCCCCATTCGTCTCATATTCGTTCCCGGAGCTCCTAGTAAAACCGTCGTTAGCAATACTTAATTGTGCATCTCTTTACTGAAAGCCATGATATAATCGCCCACCATTTTCATTTACAGCTGTTGGCACTGTGTTGTCAGCAGGCTCTGGAATAGAAAAAGCCAAAATCGTGGCCGCAAGAAACCTGCAGGCACAACATGCGCTTCGTTACGCTTGGCTGGCGGTATCGTTCCCGCTAGACAGCAAGAGTATGACATGGTGATATTTCACGTTCTATGGGAGCCCACATTGGAAAAGAAAACGTACTTACCTCGTTACCCCTCACTCACGGTTCCTCATCCAGTAGTCACTCCTATCCGGCGAGGCTCTATGCTTGAGGTCATAAGAGTACCCGTTAAACTATCGTAGCATCGCCGCTCTCTCCCTCTCTCTCTCGCGTTCGCTATTATTTAGCTACGGTGCAGCTACTTCAATCTATATTCACTGTCCATGCATTGTTACGTACGGTAATACGAGAGAATGCCTTGGTGTTATACAAATTCGACCATGAAATAGGTGTTATTAAAGATGTTTCAGTTGCAAAAGAATCCGCATGCTGTCACGAAATGACAGCTTTAGCCCGGTGAACAGAGAAACGGCAGCTCTAAACCACCATCTCCGAGATCAATCCCCGCTCAGTGATGAATGTGGGAAAGAATGCAAGATAGCTCCGAGTTTGGAACGTGGGGGGGGGGTTGCCGAAAGGTAAATGTGAAAAGCGTAAGTGCTAATCCACATACGCCACAGGCACTTGAACCAACCTTACCCTCGCGCAATCATTTTATCCAGATACCTCCAATCCGATAGTATCTTTGGGAAAATCCACACCCAGACCTTTGAAGTTGCAAATGGTCTGCCCCCATTAAGGTTACCTGCATGGACCCTGCATTGAGGCTCGTCCGGTGTTTTGGAAGTAGGTGAGAGAGAAGAAACAATTCACAAAATATTTTCTAGGCCAAGCACAAACGATGCAATTCAAAAGCCAGTGAGACATTGCAACGACGAAGAAACGGAACCTCTACGATATAATTGATTGATCTGGCGTACAACAAACCACCCAGTTCAGTTCTCGGCCTTGGAGAAATACTCCTCAATCGTCGTCAGCTTCACCCCATACTCCTTCAATGCCTCCACATCAACGTCATACCCCACCTCATTCAACCAGCACTGCGCCCTCACCACCGGCGTCTTCCCCACAACCTCCATCTCCTCTTCCGTATAATTCTCAAACGCAATCTTCCGGCTCCTCACCCGGTTCACCCTCTCCACCAGCTCCACCGGCGTGACCTTCTCCCCGGCAACCGCAATCTCTCTGCCATCAAACCTCCCCGGCTCCCTCAACGCCGCGGCCACAAACCCGCCCACATCGCCGGCATCGCAAAGATCCAGCACCGTGTCCGGCTTGAACGCCGCCTTCAACACGCCCGTCTCGGCCAGCCCCGGGAACATCCACCCGCTCTTCGGCATCTCCAAGTCCTGGAAAAACACCGTCGGCCGCAGGATCGTCCAGTGCGCGAACCCCGCGCCGCGCACCAGCTCCTCGTTCGCGTGCTTGGACAACCAATAATTGTGCATGGGGTCGTCGTGCGGGGCGGCGCCCCATCCGGGAAACGCCTCGTGCTGGCCCGTCTTGGCGACGCTGGTGTAGAAGACGGTCGAGACGGTGCCCGAGGCTTGCGCGGCGGCGACGGCGTTGGTCGCGGCGCTTGTTTCCGTGTTGGGGACTGGCTGGAAGTCGGGGAAGGCGTTGATGAAGACGGCGTCCATGCCGCGCGTGGCGGTGGTGAGGGAGGTGGGCGAGGATGGGTCGCCCGTGACGAGGATTGCGCCGAGGGCGGAGAGCGCGAGGGCCGCGCGCGAGGAGGGGCTGCGCGTGAGGGCGTAGACGTGGTGGCCGGCTTGTAGGCAGTGCCGGACGACGCCGCTGCCTTGGGAGCCGGTGGCGGTTATTACAAGGATTTTCTTGGGGGGGGAGGACATGGTGGTGGAAGTAGAGGTGAGTAAATGAGTTGGATGTGTGCTTGGGAGTACCGAATGACACTTTGCGATGTCTATAGTCTTGTGTTTATATATGTTTGATGTCGGTATTAGTGACTTTACTACACAACAGGCAATGGAATTGTTTTAGTGTTTACTGTAGTCTCTGGGAAATGGATCGTTCGCCTTTCGTGGGCTTAGGGGAGGTTTTGTGTCACGTCTTCAGTACTGTGATTGGTGAAGAAGCTGACTTTAAGGAATGTCCAGTATTCTTCATACCTAAGAGGGAAGCGTTCCCTGTGTTCTACTGTTCCACCGTCCTGGGTAATGTTACTCTACTACCAAAAGATTCGCTGCATATGACGGTAATGCGTGCCACCATCAGCCAATCGGGTTCTGTACGGCTCGGCCTCGCGGTGTTTTACTGCCCGAGTCGCTTGTCAGCATGGCGCGGAATGCTACCGGGCTGGTTGTCAGCGCTAAGCGGAACCCCACCGTCCAGTTTCATCAGCATGTATGGCGCGTTGCCATGCCGGTTTTCGTCCGGAATGATACGAAACCCCACCGTTCTTCGTCCGGGACGGAAACATCGTGATCCACGTATCTTGGCCGGTCGCTTCGGCAGTCTTAACACATCACTGACCGACCCTAATGGCACCATCTGCCGAATAAGACTCTGCTCGATCTATACCGTCGTATGCGCTGACGGGTCAGCAGTAGGAGAACTGCATTGCTATATACTGGATACATCTGAAGATGGAGGTGATTCACTGCATTGTTAAAGTGGATGATTGTTCCCCTTCGCTGCCCGCAACGGCACTGAGGAGATGTAGGCGTGGCATTCGAAGTTGCTTACGCAGCTGCACATACTAATGAATGGAAACCACGTATGAGCAGCGGGGTTATAGTTCACTAGGGAGGGGTGCAGCTCACCGTGCCTACCACGCTCGCTCACCCGAGATGCTCGCCTAGCCAATCATACGCTTTCAAAGCCCTTAGTGAAAGCTACGGAAGGCGTAGCGGCCATTTGTGACGAACCTCCGAGGTTTGCGGCATTGCAAACCGCTTCGCCCACCTTCGATACTCGCTCGTGTGGCGGATGGCGGCGAGCATCGCGTCGCGAACTTCTGTTTGCAGGAACAGCCGGCCGCCGGACCCCGCCGTCACCGTGGCAACGCTCTCGAGCGCGAAGGCGGCGCGCCAGGCGCGGTGGAGGCTCGCGTGGCGCGTGGCGTTGGGCGAGAAGGGGATGCCGAGGGCGCGCAGGCGGGCGAGCCACGTACGGTGCGACGAAGCGTGTCGAACTCGGCGATGGTTCTCGTTGGGGCGCATTTTCTACCGGTATAAGGTGAGATTGTACGATGATGGCGATGTCTTATACGAATGGATAGTCGACATACTAATCCAGGTATGAGTCTTGACGGTGGCAGGGCTGGCTGCAGTGGAAGTTGGGAATGAGGAAGTGTTGAGGGGTCTGAAGGGATGAGCTTTCGGAGAGCTGAAGTGAGGTGTCAAAGCAATGCTTCGCTGCCGGGGCTTGGGGGATTTGCTCTACCCACGCGCGGCCGAGTCAACAGGCTCACTTGGGTGCGTGGTGGGCACCACGCTAGTCCAGATTCAAAAAAAAGAGAGGCTGCGACTGCCGTAAAGGGTGACACCCTCACTACAACAGCGGCGAACAGCAAAAACAAAAAGCATTGGCTGAGACTCGAACTCAGGTTCTTCTCATACATCACAACAGTTGTTACGCTGGAACCAATGTGGCGATGTGGAATTGAGACGTTCTACCGCTGAACTAACAATGCTGACAGAGGAAACCACCACCGCTGGTCTTATAGCAAAAGGGCCCACCCAAAATCCTCACTTGTTTCTCCACCGCACGGCGCCTAGGAATGACGTTGCGCTCATTGTCGCCGTCACCCATCCCACGTTCCTCGCTATCGCCACCTCCACCGCCTCCGCAGTCAGCAGTAACAACAACCATTTACCCCACCATCCTCTTCCTCCCCCTCTGCCTCCAAAACGACTTTGCAACCGGCCGGACCCCGAATAAATACGACTACTGCCCATCCAGCAACGGAAACCATGAGCTTCCCCTCGTCGGAGGACCGGTAGGCTGGTCGGTGGTGACTGGTGATGATGCACTGAGAAACAAGCTAAATAATGGCACACGCGTTTTTTTGTGATTTTTGTACCTGTGTTTTGGGGATCAGCGGGACTGGAAGTTCTTCGACTGAGAAGCAGGGTGACAGTAGCTCCGTGTTGTATCTTAGCCGCGGTGGGGGGATATCCCACTTGTTGAAGGTGGAGGGCGTCTCACCGTTGGGGCTGGGTATTTACGGTCGACTCTTTCGTATACAAATGTAGGTATAATCTGAATCCCGCTCACGGATATACCGATGTTGATGGTGCAGCTTCGTCCATAGCCTGAAGACGGGTTCTAGAAGGTATCGGATCAGCGGGACGCTCGTTTCAGTAGATCCATATGTAACGTGCGCAAGATTCACATGTAATGTATCATATAGTATGACTGCATAGAGCTAAATGCGTTTGTCCGTGCCTGTTCGTTGTTCGGACGTCTACAGCCTGTGCCGTGTACGATGACCAGGGCGGCGCTGGTCTTCACTATCGTAGCTTTTTACCGCCGCGGCCCGACTCCACCTACAGCCTTTTGCTGCACCCACGTCCTTTCCGCAACCAACACCATCCTCCAATCGTCTTGCGCCGGCGCTGGCCTGCAAGGGAGACCGCCAGGACATTACTCCGATGAATGTGGGGCACGACGATCAGATGCACTTGGCATAGCGTTCCGTAGCGCCGAAGATCGACCTTCCGGACGCCGTTAGCATTCGTGTGATCAGAACCATGGTTGACCGAGCCTTACGTGGATAATAGCGGACGGCACTTTACTGCCTGTCGCATGATGGACAGCTGCCATCATCCGCTTGTCATCCCCTTCTGGCAAAGTTGTTCTCCCCGCCTTTCCCTTCTGGGGGCGTTGTGGGCTCGTGATCAGTGAACTAGAAGTGGAGTATGGAGTGTGGGTGCGAGTATGTGGATGAGTAGCGGTGCAGTCACGGTACCGTTGCTGGGGAGGCGAGCTGACGGTACGGCGGATTGTAGAAGAAACGGCCTTCCCGCCCGGAGCAGGAAACTGCACACGAGGCCCACGGGCAGTTAGCCCTGACATCTGGGCGTAAATGTACAGTCACATATTGAACCCCATTCAATACTGCGAGACAAGTGTATGTGGGCGCAGATCCTTTTGCAATCGGTGGCGGTGACGGGGGTCCAGGTCCGATGAAGGGTGGGGTCTGCCAATGAACATGCGGGATGCGGCGCAGTCGTAGGAGTTGCTCGGTCAGCCATGATGGTCAAAGCAGCCTCGGCAGGCGGTGGGGGTGGATGGACGCGGCGAAGGTACGTCACACCTGCTGTCGAAACGCGTCAGTCACCCGGCCAACGGGAGCGAATGAGCGGTAGACATTCTCTGCGCAGCCCCGGGCGAATCGTGTTGCGGGTGGGTGCATGTGGCGCAGGACAGACTGGTGAAGAGACTGCCGCCGTGGAACTGGAGAAAGTGGGTGGCGAGGAGCGCGCTGTGCATTTCTCTTCCGTGGCGCGTGTTTTCGACAAATCTGGTAGTGGCCTACCCGTTTCGGGACATCGATACGCGGCAAGTCCAAAAACTCAGCGTCGACATCTCTTACGCATCGTAGTCAATTGATCATTCAGCATAGACTCCTCACCAGCTTAGCTTACTGCAGTCAGCCTGTTGGCTCATTGGACGCTACAAGAGGAAGAAGTCATCTGGGAAGCGAGCCAAAATTTGACAGTTCTGTCTGGTTGGCGCAAGGGAAACACGGTGCATCCCTGCTGCCGCATCAGCCCTATGCCCCTCGACACCGAACATTGTAACGCCGTATCAGATGTGTCCAGCCTTTCAAAACGCAGGATAGAGCACACCTCCGTGGGTGAGGATTACCATCACCTCCATGAAGATTCGCGTGAGAAGTGAGATACAAGAATTGGAATCCCAACTAACGGCGTTGCTGACTTTACCGCACACGCGCGCAGCCTGACAGGTGGAACTATAGGATCGGACCAGCCCAGCTTCACTTGCTGCGCGCCATGACTCAAGAACTCCACTCACCTTCGCTCACCGCTGTTGCGCGCTAGATCTGGTGAGAACGATTGTGACGGATAGCGGCATGTCGGCGTCCAAACTGCCCGACACGCCGCTTGACGCTACGATCAACTCGTCACCAAACACGCCCGCTCTCCATTACTCTCCGTTCCTCCCCATATATACTCCACCCACCCTACCCCGGCCTTGCTTCTTCACCTCTTCGCAAGCAGCCGACGCCGCCTCAACCCGCGCAACACCATGGCTCCAACCAAGAACGCCAAGAGCCAGGAATCCTCGTCCGCGACAACCGGGCGCGTCAAGAAGCCGGCGAAGCGCACCACACAAGCCAAGCAGAAGAAGGAACCCAAGAAGGCGCCAAAGAAGGCGCCAAAGAAGCCTTCCCATTCTCCTTCTCCACCCTATCCGCCAGCGCCGGGCCGCGCCATCATGCGCGCCGCCAACGCGTACCAATTCAAACCGCCTCTCTATCCCGACACCTGCGCCGTCTGCTTCGACAAACTTGAGTCGGAGATCTGCTACACTGTGTGCCGTAAGTCTTGTCTTCTATGGCCCAATCACCTCTCTTTCCCGCTTTCCTCTTCACCACTATCCTGTACTCCTCTTCGTCCATAACAGAGTCTTGTCCGATGGACTAATTGCCTGGGGCACTTCAACTCCTACTGTAGGTCACACGTACTGCAGCGATTGCGTCGACCGCCTCCTGGAGGAAGAAGACTCCAAGTGTCCCGTCTGCAGACACTCGCTGTTCTTGTACGACATCCGGGTCGAAACAATTGAGAAGAAATAGGGCTGGGTAGCGGCGACGCAGTGCGAAACACCGATCGCCGGAAGATGGGACAGAACAATTGACGGAGAATCACATGACTGAATGGCGTCCAGGAGAAGTTGGCTGGGCAAAGGGCCAGGTATATAAGGCAGTTGGTTTTGGAATTGGTGTTGCTGGGCTATATTGTAGGATATGGGGATTCATAGGCGGAATCTGAATTTACCTCGGAGTAGCAACAATCGATGTCCTTTGGCTGGCGCAGGGCATCTCGTGCATGGCTCTGCGCAAACGCGCAAACGCTCTTGCTTTTGCTGACCCGAAAGCGCATACGGCTCATGGCGGCGAAACCCTTTCTCGTTGTATGAATCCTTTGATTGGTTGATCAACAGGCACACTGGCTCTTTCACCTCGCGTGGAGGTATGACTAGCTCTTCGAGGTACACCTTCATCTTGCACAACGCCGCAAACCGGATTATGCATCTCAGTCCCCCATCCAAGCCGCCAATCTCTCCAACAGCGGTACCATAGCCCCCACTCCGTTTGGCATACACCACTGCCAGAGCTTCCAGAGTACTGCGGATGTAGTGTGTCTGTGTTCCCTGGAACTGGCGCTGAGAGGGAGTAGCTTTTCGCTGCATCATATCGCCGCGGACGGTAGAAAGGATGAAAACGAGATCTACATGCGATTTCATCCGACTGGGTCAGTATTTATATCCAGCACCATGATGAAAACCGCATCCACGACAAAGAAGACCATGTTCACGCAGAGCCCGTTCCTGCTCGGCGCCATTCTCTTCTCCGCTCCGGGGGGCATACCATGCTGCGTCCAGCCTCTTCCGCGCTGATCAGCCATCTCCGTTCACGAAAACGTCTTCAATTGACCTTGCCACCTAACACAGCTATTCGAGCAGACGGGAGCACTGCCCAAATCCCCATACTGTGCGTTCCACACGTCCAAAACCGCCCACCCATTCCGCACAGCAAAGACATGACCCGACAGCCCCACCCACCCCCTTACGTCTGATATGCTCTCTACCAAAAGGCCATAACGTGCGTCAACGGCGCCAGAGGGGCCGCCGAGGTGTAGTCGTCGGGCGTCTCCGATTGCCGACACCGGGGATGCCGTCGTGAACACGCACGTACATACGTGCGGACTGATTACAGGAGCGATCGCGGTGCCATTCACGCCGGCGCGGTGGCACGCACGCTGGAGAGGGGCTCGTGCGCGCCACATCAAGCCGCGGGATGAAGACGTTGCGGAGACGGAAAATCGTGTATGTCGAGCTGGGCATCTGCGGAGGTTTCGGCACGTGCGGTATCGCCCGCGCGCGCCGGAGCTGCTTGTGTGCGGCATTGCTGCCTGATCGCCTCGCCTCGCCTCGCCTCAACTGGTCGGTTGGATCTGTTGGCGTGGGGTGCCATTTGTGCTCCGATGGCCTTCGTTGTGGTGTGATGGCGGTGGCTGGTCGATATATGGGGATGGCGTCGCGGGCCCCACTATAGAGCACATCCCATACCGTCAGATTACGTTCAACCAAGGGGAAGCACCCGTCGTATACGGATCCGTACCGCAGGACAAGCTGGACACGCCAGATCCTGCAACAGATAATCTGTACACATGCAACTAGATCGTTCCCGCGGAGCATCTGTTCATAATCTGCGGGAACCAAACACGAAAAACTTCACCAGTACTTTTTGAATCATGGCCGTGGACGCTCACATACTTCACTTCCAATGCAGACAGTCTACGTAAAGCCTCTAAAAGCAGTCCCTGTGACGTCGCTTGAGGGTCGAATTCTGCCACCAGGGGAAGATGCCGAGGTTGTCAGCGGTCAGATAATCCAAATTGGTGAAAGCCCGCTCACACAAGACGGCAGAAGTATGGATACCCGTTCCTTCCTTAAATGCCATTTTTCACTCTGTTTGAAGATATACTCACCTTGCTCGCAGTCATCGCTTATCCGCCAAGGTTCGAGGTTCAGATCACCCCTCTGTTGAATCCACCGCCACAATCAATGAATGCTATCACAGCCACACTGGCCGCCAAGTTTCACGATGGGAAACTGAAATAGCCTCTCGGGGGCGGTGGGTTGTGCGAGCAGGCGTGAAATTGCACGGCGCATCTGCGGAAGACGGGTTATCGAGTTGCGTCGAATGTCTTCGGGGCCTTTTCTTGCGTAAGGCACAGGCTCGAATCTGCTCTCTGATACATGGTGTGGAGCCCAGTATGGTGGTAGTAAGGATTGCGTGAGATTGCTTAAGAAGGGCAGATGGAGTGATACTTTGACATTCTCGGAGGAGGAATGGTCTGCGACGTTCGCGTTCCTCAGAAAGGCATAGCCCTCCTCCGGCTCCCAATACGCAGATAGCGGAGATATTACCCATGTCCCCGTCACATCGCAACACCAAGCCCTACCCCAGCTCCAGCTCCTTCTCCCCGCTTTCCACGGAGCCGCCCGACCCAACCGATTGTTCCTTCACCCTCGACGACCGCCACCATATCTCCCTCTTTTTCCGTGACGTATTCGCGACACGCACATGGTGCGTGAAAACTATCCGCGACGGGGACACAGCGGAGTGTGTCTGGGCCGGGGCAATGGGTCGTGCGGCCCCGGGGGAGGGGACTGCGGGAGCGGGGACCTGGAAACCTCGAGCTGCAAACCGGTCTCACGTGAGAGAAATTCAGAAGCAGGGGGCTAGGAGAAGGCATGGCGAGCCGCAGCGGCGATGATGGAGATGAAACTTCTGGGTTGGGTGGCGGTCTGGCTGGTTTGCGGTGGGCGGATGGGCGAGATGGCGGGGGACGGTTTCGGGAGCAGATGGGCTGCGCGATGCGACGTGATGCCCGGGCGCAGGAGCTTGAAGCCGCTCCCCCGCCCCCTTGCGCGAGGAACTGTCACCACGGTACCGCGCAAGCCCAGCCAAGCACAATTCGATGCCTGGTCCCTGCCTGTATTGGTGGAAATATCATTAAATCTCCGTCGCACGCTTCACGATCCCGGTATAAGTCAATGGAATACTGTTATGACGGCGGCACGTGCAATGCAAGAAACGATGTGGCCGAGGCACTCAGCCTTTGAGTGTAGAAGGACGAGGATAAGTAGGGCAGGAGCGAGCGTTAAGCGTTGCGGCACACAGACGCAGCGAAACTGGGCAAGGTGCTTCTCAACTTGCGCGCGAGTAGTTCATGAGTTTGGTGTGTTATAGCTTCAGTCAGAGGGTAAGCGAGACGGAATTTCGCAGGATGGGTTGTACATGGATGTGTGTGCTGTGTATGCAGTTGAATTAGATCGCGTGCGTCATGACTTGTTTGTTGCGGCCGCATTGACAGGCACGTGGTGAGATGGCGGGGAAAAGGACATTTGAAACGGGCAAAGAAGCAGAATTTCAGGGCATGGACCTGACTACTGGCCATGTGCGAAGGAGCACCCCTTGCAGGGGCTGCGGCGTGAGTTGTACCCGCTCAACAGATGCAGATGGGTAGAGCTATAACTATAGTGCAGCATGATCTGCTTGGTGAGAATTTTACCAGTCAAGCTGAAGGTGTGCGAATCAGAGGTCGAAACAGAAGGAAGGCGAATATTTGCACGTCCGTAGATGATAGTATCAAATGAAGAAACTAAGGTAGCACTACGCGCTAAACAGAACATGCCAACTATGATGCCGTAACGTCAACCAGAATCAATCCAAGCAGATTGCACAGTAGCCGATTTACCAGCTCCGAGGTATACCTATCGACTGAAGAACTCCCATTTGTCCGGCGCTATAATTGCCATCCACATTTTTTGAACGCCGTTTGGCCTGACAGCCGCCGCCTTTACCTTGACAGATTGTCTAGCCTCTCTTGGTGTATGTAGGTGGCGACATCATGGCCTGCGCCATCTCCTCCGCCTCCTTGGTAGGCAACTTGTAAGTCAGCGCCCAGATGCAAGCAAAGGCACCGTTGCGCTCAATCCATTCCTCGTCAATCTGAATGTTTTCCATTCCTGCCTCCTGCTCAGAGGCCATTTGGTCTCTCATTAGGGAGGAGTAGGAGAGGGACACGGTATTGTCTGGGGGCGACGTCGAGGCATTCTGTGTGTGGGTCAGAAAGAGCTAGAACGCGTGTTATTAGGCGCGAGAATATGAAAATTCACATACGGAAGTCTGAGGTGAGCGCGATGGAGAAGTGATTGGCTGCTCCTGACGCTGCGGCTGCTCGGCCGGAGGAAAACGCGACTGGTACTGCGCCTGCTGCGCCAGAGGCTGATGCTGCTGCAAATACTGCTGGTACTGTTGATACACCTGTCGCGGCTGGGCGCGTTGCAGCTCAAGGCGTTCCTGCTTTCGCTCGTACTGCTGCTGCTGCTGATACTGCGGGCGCGGCCTCGGGGGCGAAGGTGGCTGGGGTCGTGGCTCTTGGCGCTGCTGTTTGAGTGGTCAGCTGGACGGGACTTGCTGATTCGGCAGGGGATTGAGCGGCCCACCATGTTGCCCAGCAGTCGGATCAGTAACGCGAGCGGAGAATGGAGACCGCGACGGGAAGCGCGTGCAGGCGAGCGAGAGGATTTGTATGGCGACACGAGAGCGGCGGCAGCCCAAGGCGAGAGCAAACGTTGGCGTGACTCGAGCAGCCATCGTTTGCTTAGGGCTTTGGGGCTGGGGGTTGAGAGAGGCAGACGGCGAGCTGCAGCTGCACGCTAATCCTCGAGCGGAGGACGCGTCAGAGCAGAGCAGGGCTCGACGGTAGCACGCATGGCTGGTTCAGGCGCTGCAACGGCGGTTTGAAGCGAGCTGCGGACGCGCGAAGCGGAAGAAGTGTTCGAAATGGGCGCCAGCGGTGGAGAGAGTGTAGAGCGAGTTCGAAGAGTTGCAGCGAGGCGGGCAGGCTAAGGAGGTGGGTGGCTTGCGGCCGCACATTTTGCCGGGGCAGGTACAGTACAGCCCACCAGTAGGGCTGCCGCTTCCTGCACTGCCGTTGCGCCCGCGTCCGTCGGCCTTGTTCTCCAGCAGTGCGACGACTTCAGCTCCAGACTCGCTGGCTTTTCGTGCTCGCCTGGGAGCGTGATAGCGCGGATGATCGTCTTGCCCACAAGCGTTAATCGCGCGGCTAGCGGGCGCGTTAACGAGCGGGCCGGATCGTAAGCTGGGCATCAACGGTCGGAGGTTTTGCCCGCCTCCTTGCGTGAGGCCAGCTAAGCGGGGCATTGCCTGGACGCGGCTGCCCAAGCGAAGCCCGCCCATCCGCCCTCTTCAGCGCCTCTTCCACTCCCGACTGACACAGCTCGAGCCCAACGCCGCCACCATTCCGTCTTCTGCCAGCGCTTACGCGTTGCGTTCTCGACACTCTACGCCCGCTGAAGACCTCTTGTTGCTTGCGACTACCCTCCTTCGATACCGCTGGCGTGCAGTCCGAGTCACAACTTGGCAGTGGCCTGCAGCAGCGTCTGCAACAGCCCGTCCAAATGCGCCGGGATAATTTTCGCAGGCCCTGATGGGAGATTGTCACGACCGGGTCCTCGTCATCTGCCACGCAGCTCCTTGCTCTTTGACCGCAATGTAACGCTGTACTTGTTGCCTTCTCGATCCCATACCCACAAAACGATTTGTTGCGTTGTTTGCCTGCCGACTGCAACATGGACTTGGACGCTTCTGTGACGTTCGCGTACTTCGATCGTCCCGGGCATACACCCATCACTTACACCACCGTCACCGCTTCGAATGCTCCCGAGCTTACCCTGGATCCTATCCTGGAGCCGGTCGGCTTCCGCGCTTCCATGTTTTGTTTGTTTGGCGCCCTCTGTAGTACCGCTCTGAGAGGTCTGCCGCTTTCACTCATCTCGTCTGATCTTTTGCTGACCTCCTGATCAAGTTTAACCTTACCCACCTTACGATCGTTTCTGACATGCCGTGACTACCTCCGCCTTAGTGGTCTTCGGCGCATAACAGACCGCTCTCTGAAACTTTCATTGGTGTCTTGATGAGGAATCGATGGGAAGCGATGGGATTTAATGATACTTGATGTGCAGATGGCCAAATGGGGCCCGATGAGGCTGTCTGGGTTAATTCAGGGATTATGTGGACTCTGGTTGACGCTCGCTTCATGCAGCTGACAGCTGTCAACAGATATTGAATGGTGACAGAATGGGCCTCTCTGTTCGGCAATGACAAGCCGACGGGCGCCACCACTGCACAGGTCTTCCCTACTACAGTTGCCTTGGAAGCACGCTTCTGGCCATGAAGGCAGACGGGCCGCAACTTTTGAACAATCTGCCACTCCGTTCAACACTTTGCAACTGTTGCGAGCAGTACACAACGGTGCGACTTGTGAGTCCGCTGCGCCTCTCGTATCGCCTCCCACGTTGTTTCACGTCTCGCTGTCAGCCACTCGATATTAGTATCATCTCAGTAGCTTGTGTCACAGTTGCCGAGCTTCAAGCGTCTGCCATCAAAGCTAACAAGGCACAGAGGCGAGCAAGCCGCGGTTCCATTTTCCAGGACAAACTAGCTGACCCAAACGTTAACGCCACGATTCCGTGCTTTTTGTATGTCTTCTGGTGTTTGTCCAACCATTGCACGGTCTTCACGTGCACTTTTAGTTTTCGCATCAAGCGTATGGCCGAGACGCAAGTTTTCTGATGGCACAAAACGCAGCCAAAAGCCTGAGCCAGCCATAGACGGAAAAGAAGTCATCACATGTGACTGGGTTCTGCAGACAAACGTATCTGGTAAGTGAAAGTATCTCGGCAGGTATCGCGCAGGCGGAGTGCATCATCCCGGGTCGAAGGCATCAACGAAATCAAGAACTGTTCGACCGTGTCGACGGTGCTTGGCGGATTGGTCCGGATGTCTTGGCCGCCGTGGGTGAGAGAGTGTGAGAGTCCCGTAAATGTCAAGCTGCCGCCGAGAGTGCAACAAAGCTAAGCCGGTGCTACCCGTCCGTCCTTGGTTCAGGTCCTGCGATACGCCAATTTCTCAAATGTCTCTCCCCACCAGGTACGTGGGGTTTTGGAAACCTGCATCTGCTCCAGCCCGCTCGGTGGTTGCCACCGTAGGCGATGCTTGCGTGTTGCGACCTGTGTCACACGCGCCCGGCTATCAGATAACAAAAGATCCTGGCAATGATGGAGTCACCCGCAATGCGGTCTCTTGTTTCGAAAGCTGTAGCACATTTGATGGCCATCGATAAATGTTACGCTTTGGGGTTGGAGCCTTCCAGCACTGTAACAACAGGGTCTTGTTGATCAGCCACCATGGATTGTGCTGCAATGGTGGTGCGATGTACGCCGTGCGGGGACTCGGACAGATTGGCCACGTCTGCAGGCCGTCAAATCCGCACAATTGGCCTGCTGGTGGTACTACCATCTGCCCACGCCTCTTGACCGGCACATCGCACCGCGTCTCAGTATCACTTGCAGACCTGGGGAGAGGGAGAAGAAAGAAGCAAGGAGCTGCAGAGATGCTTCATGAATTTGTTGCACAGCTGCCTGGCTAATCTTTCGCCCGATGAGCGCTGCCCCGCAGGGATCGAGACAGAAGATTATGACATCTACAGCGTGGGTCACAGAGCAGGCGGCCCGTCCGCCCGTACCGGTCATCAGCGAGTCGCACATCGCAGCGGCATCTTAAGGGACATTGATGTTTCTCAGCAGCTACACCTCAGAGAGCCTAGGCTTGGCATGCCAATGCAAACCAGCGTTACACAGTCAACTCTTCCCCCACTATTCGATCCCGTCGTGGACACTACCACTACCAAGCTTTGCGAGATCTGATAGCACGCATCTCTGCCTCGACGTGCCGTAGCTGCAGAGTCTTCATTCTTGCTCAGCCGCATTCGCCGTTCCGCAACACGACGACTCCAACATCACACCCTGCGGAAAAGGGAATACAAAAGAGCCAGCCATGGGCCGTCCCACAGGTCCGGCAGACGGTTGCCCGCATATCGCACAGCGACCGGTCGGCGGTTTGGATGCTTCCCCCGTTCCACCATCGATCATCATCCGGCACCAGCAGCGCGTCGTCGACGCGTCGGCTCGACAGACCTCGATTCGCCTCGACACATCCAAAGCTGCAACAATAAAGCCATGGACACCACTCTCGTCCTCCCGCTTTTCCGGACAGGCTCGAAAGCATTGGTTCTCGGTCTGTGGATTCTAAAGCGACGATCCATCTCCGAACAGGCTTGCCGACAACGACCAAACAAGATGGACCGCCCCATCTACGAAGACGATCTGACCACCATCCATGCTTGCCATGCCGCCCCGCTTGTGCGACTGCGGGACCGCGCCGCCACCTCCCTTGTCCATCTCAGCACGGCGGCGTGTGAGGACAGGATGCAAGCCGCGCTGACGGACCTCGAGGATGTTGCCGCCACCATCGGCGCCCTCTTTACCGACGGAGAGATAAGCGAGCCGGATGTTCCGTTCGGGGAAGTGAGAATGGCTTTGATTGGTGGTAAGGTACCTTGTTGTCCTACAGTTTTGGTTGGAGACTTGCGTTCAGGTGGGTGATTGGCCTGGCTAACGAGTATATGTAGGCATCAAGATAGGTGACTCTGTGGAGAGCCCGGGTCTGGATGGTGCGCATGCACTTGACACCGACGCCTCGAGCAGTATTGCCAGCGTTGAATCAGACAACTCTGGCGACGAGGACACGGATAGTGAGATGGAGGATACTTCTTGGTCCGAAAATTGTGATCCTGGAGTGGACTCGCTTTCATTGATGGATCTTGCTAGCAAGTGGTAAGTAAATCTCCTCTCATGCACCAGTTCTTTTTGCTTTTGTTCCTTGATCAAGCTTTGCCGAGAGGGCAGCTGTATGGATAATCATTCTGACACCGAGCACCACTAATACCCCTTTTCACACATCCACACCCCAACTTCAACCACTTCCCGCCAATAATCCTCATTACTTTGCCGCCCCCTCTCTTCACTCCACTAATCCCTCTCGCCAAAACGACAGCTCAACAACCACCTTCACCGACCTCCGTCGTCTCTACGTCCTGTACTACACCATCCACATCCACCGCATCGACCGGCTCCTCCTCCGCCTCGCCCCGAACACGCCCATCCCGGTTCCCACCACCATCCCGACCATCACCCCCCCCAACCGCCCCGAGCCCGTCCGCCAGCCTCCCCCTCCTCCGCCAGGTGCAGTCATCAATCAATGCCAGGCGAAGGGGGGCTCGACGGCGAAGAAGTGGCACAACGACGGCGCGGGCGCCCCATTGACCGAGGACAGGGAGACGCAGTACGCACTTGTGCTGGCGGATGAGATTGCGCGGGTGGCGGAGTACAAGCAGGCGATTGTCAGTATGCTAATTCGGGAGATTGCGGGGGCGGTGGGCGTGGTTTGAGTGGCGGTCGTGGTGATGGTGATGCTGATCATCGGTCAGACCGGATGGGGGATTGTGCGAAGAGGGGGACCATTTTGTTGATGTCTTTTTTTTTTTTTCCCTCGCGCTTGGATGGGTGTGAGAGGTGGGACGACTGTGTGTCTCCTTGCGGTTTTATTGTTATCTACTGTCGAAGTATCGTATAGCGTCTATATCCTTGGTGCTGGTTACGATTGGATGGGACGGGCTATGAAAAGTGCTTTTTGTTCCTTGGGTCCGGCTTGGTCAGATGTGTGTAATGTCTTTCGCGCGTGATGGCAGCGGTGAAACAGCGGCTCTGAATCCGATTTATTTCCCCCCTTTCTTCTCCCCTGACTGTCTTCGCAACCCGGATTGCTCATGCCACTAAACACGAAGGCAGACACATCCGCCATCAATACCCCACAACCCCTCCCTCCCAAGCCTCATGTCTGCCACAACCATCTAACCCCGCCAAATAAGCAAGAAGAAGCAGCACAGTAAAAAGAACGCGACGCGAGCGAAAAACCGCCCGCCTGCCCGCCCGCCCGCCCAGCCCCCGCCCCCCCCCCCCCCCGGGCATCGCAAAATACGACACACCACGCACGCACGCATGCACCCTCACCCATCGAGCAAGGTCTTCCAACGTAGGAAGCGGTGCGGCACGGCCCGTCGCCGGGATGGGATTGGTTGGCGGTGGCGGTGGCGGCGGCAGGAGAAGGAAAGTGAGGCGAGGGGGCATAGGGAGTGAGGCGGAAAGCGGGGTTGATTGCTGTAAAGAAGAGGGGGTCGTGTTGCAGGGCCGGGGTATTGTGGTGGGGTGCGGACATGGAAACGATGAGTGCTTTCTTCTTTCTTTTTCCAGCTTTCTTCTTTGTGCATCGATGCGGTTTGCTTTCATTGGGTCGACAGCATTCATTTTGCATTTCCCTGGTCGGAGGACACAAAGTTACTCTGTTTTCGCCAGCATCGTTTCACTTATGCATGTAGAAGGGGGCCTCGTGTTATTGCTGCGACTAACGCAAAAGGATCACAAGGGGAGCAGAAATCACCCCACATGTGGTATCTCCACCGGTCAAGTGGCCACAAGCACAAACTAATGCTAGAGTGGTCGTTAGCGGCTGCAACAACACGGCACCTAGCCTCCCCGTACCTGGTTCGCGTCCCATCTGCCAACGCGATCGGCAGGTCTGGGCGAGCACAACGGGGTGGCTGCTGCATCAAAGATGAATATGCTCGCTTGTGGGTACATTTTGGTGTAGCGGCTGTGTTGAGTAGGTACAGGGCTTACCTGATGGCCGGCTAAAGTTGTCGCGCAGGTTGCACGAGATGGAGAGCCTGGAAGCGGGCCTCCATAAACCTGGAAAGTACCAACAAGGGATACCTCCAATCCTGCTCGCAACGTATAGTCCAGGCTCTTGGCCAGGTGAAGATCTCTGCAATTAGCCACGATGATCTCTCTTTTTAAGACGATCTCCCGGCGGCCAGTTTTTTCTTTTTTTTTTTTCCCTCTGCACGCATTCGAAGCAAAATGGTTAGCCCCACGATGTTGTGCAGAGCCGTCCGACCGCGCGGACCTATCCCCAGCCCGGGGTCTTGAGCCCTCCAGCTTGGGGAGGCGCAGAATGTTGCAGGGTCTTGGTCCAGAATGTTACGAACAACCGTCTGCGCGTACTACGTAGCAATTAACCGTCGCAACTGCCATTGAACGACGCTTTTCTCGCAGGATTTACGGAGGATTTAGGAAGTAGCATTCGAGCGGTGACCGGGGCGTAGACCGTCATATGGTCGACACTGTCTCAGTTCATGCGTGGCTCGCCTCCAGCCTACAGTAATCCCATTAGTCTCGCCACGGGTGAGCTTATGTTTTCAAGCCCCACACAAGTTCTATGCAGAAGCGGCGGCTGTAGGCTGGTGTTGGGGTGACGCGCGGTCGCACCGCCATGGGGCGTTTCATCCGGTCGGCGGCAAACGTTGGAATATGCGCCAGGTCTTCTTTGGATACCGTAACATGGAGTACATCTTATTTCCAGGAAAACCTACGCATTGGTTTTCTAGTCCTGCCGTGAGAAACGCCTTCCGGGTGAGACGACCCAAATGTACAGGTTCCAATGACGAGTGCGCACCTGCATGTCCCCCCACATCCGCTGAAAAAAAAAAAACCCCCCCATCCCAAGCACCAAAACCATTCATCTCTCGGACCACCCTCACACCTCCGCCCACGCAATCTCCACCTCGGGCTCGCCCACCCCACGACCCCTCGCGATCAGCTCAATCCTCCGCAACCGTCGCCGTCGGCCGTATCAAAATCTTCCGCCTCTTCATCATCATCCCGCTCATCCGCCTCATCCGCCTCCGCCTCCGCCTCCGCCGCACCCTCACCCACCACTGCCTCCACCGCCTTCGCCTTCTCCGCCGCCACCTCGCTGCAGAATATATAATACGGCCAGGGGCCCGCGGGCGTGACGATGACGGGCTCGACGAGGAGCTGGAACTTCGGCGGGTAGGTGACGGCTGTGCGCACTGATTCCGTCAGCGAATCCGCGGCAAGGATGATGGGGGATAACAAAAAGGTGGGGCCGGCCAACGGAGAGCAAGGGGACAAAGGAAGGGAGACTTTTTTCTTTGCACGCACCATTGCCGCGGCACACCGGGCGCTGGCCGAGCGTGATGGTCGCGCCGGAGAAGACTTCGCGCCGGCGCCCCGGGCGGAGCGGCGTGTTGTTGATGAGCGTCGTGCTGGTGGATGAGGAGGAAGCGACGTTGGCGATGTAGACGGACTGCTCGTCGGCTTGGGCTGTCAGCGAAGCGCGGGTCCTCCCCGGGTTGGAGGGGAATGGAGGTGGCTTGGTCGTGAAGGAACGTACGGTAGGGTCGTTGCCCCGGCTGATGCGCGCCTGCCATTGCGCGACCATTGGGCTGTGTGTTGCCAGGTTGGACTTGGCCGGTGTGAAGCGCGCGAGGTTGCGGCGCACTCGGCCAAAGGTGTAGCTGATGTTGTCCTTCAGCGTGACTTGGCGGAAGGGGATGTGCTCGACGGTTTCGTCGGGGATGCCGTCGCGGTGTTCGCGGCTGATGAATTTGACGATCTGCTCTGTGTGTTTTGTTAGTGGAGTGGTTGGCCTGCCGCTTGTTGGACGAAGTGCGTACCAACGGGGTAGGACATGGTGTTGTCAATCATACCTGCCCTGCATTGTACCAGAGCTTGAAGTGCTTCGGAATATGCAGGCATGATTTACGGTGATCTGAAGTCACCTGCTGCCCCTCAAACTTTCCGTATATTTCTATGCGCAGAGGAGGGCAATAAGTCCATGGGAGCAACGATCTTGACTGGTTGTATGCATTTTGCCGTGCATAGCGACACCGTTCCGGTCTGCTACGAACGCGCTGCCACCTTAAATTTGGGCATGGACAAACGCAGAGTTTGAGACCGTACCCTCGCACAGTTTCTGAATGCAAGCTGCCAAGAGTTTTGTCAAGCAAGCGCAGAGGAAACGGTGTGTGGCGAGAGAAGTTACCTTATACAAATAGAGAGAAGGTGGCTCGAGGAAATACGGAGAACATAAATCACGTATCCAGGACAGCGGATGAGCTACCATGTCGCACCCATACCACGTCAGAGAATCTGTGCTAAAGGCAATGGTAGCCACGGTCAGAAAATGACACTAAAAGGCGGCGCCACCAGCCGTTTCAACGGCTTCATGCTAGCCCATATCCCTACGACTTCCCGGCATATTGAAAAAACGACGGCATGAGCTTTCGCGCGGATAGCCGCCCCAATTAAAGATGGAGCAAGCGAGTGGGCCACCGTGGGAGAAGCCTGAAATTTGGTCAACAAACCGAGCGAACTTGAGAATGAGCTGCCGTACCGTCTTTTGCCCCAATCATAAGGAGAATCATCTTGGAAAATTGGCCTGCGGCATATCTCACATTGCCAGACGGGCTGCATGTGGGAAACGGCGGCGGAGATGGCTTGAAATGCGAATCTTTGTTTGCAAATTTTGCCAGCCCAAGACTTGTGTTTCAGGCTGGGAGCTACCAAGCGAACAGGCAGCACACCGCAGTGATGGTCGTCCCTTATCACATTTGGAAGCGGTTCCGCCCCAATCAGCCCGTGTCAACCGGCAACTTCAAGCTGCCGCGCAGCCTAGGCCAGTCTTCAGCCGCTTGAATACCTGATTTCTCGACCATTGCACCCGAAGCACGGACTGCCATCGCCCACCTCAGCAGCCCAAGCTCGGATCAGATAGTTACAGAATTATTCCCCACAACTTCCATCCGTTCGCCCACGCTAACGGTCAAACCGACTCACCACCAGCCTCCCGTCGGTCTCTAGCCGCATCCACATCCCGCTTCTGCGACAGCGATCTGCAGCGCCTTCGCTTCATTTCCCCTGTGAAGCCAACCCGGACAGCGTCATTTGCACCGCCTTGCTGCCATGGAGCTCAACCAGCCAACAGCCTCCCGCATTTACTCGTCCACCAACCACTGGCACTGACATACCGCAGCACAGCTTACTCTGCCACATCTTTCTCTCCAACACCCGCTTTCGCAATCTAAGAAGGATTGATGGCATGAAGAGCTTGCTGAATTGCTATCGACGGACACGTCATCCCGGAGCATTGAGTTGTAGCAACACGAGTACCATGTCTCTGATGAGGTGAAACGGCAATGGGGAAGGCAGGGGAGAATAACGGGATGCTCGGACCTCTCATTGTCAGCGATGACCGTTGTAACTTTCCAGGTGGGCCTGTGAAGAGCTTTCCGGACAGACATGCACGGGTATGCTACCACTAAAAGAGCCTTCAAGTCCATAGAGGCAATCAAGCTACCCATATACTCTTACGATGCAAACCAAAGCAGCCTTCGACGGAAGCATAGAGCTGTGCCACGATGGGGCGGCCTGGAGACTGGAGAACGAGAGTAGTCAGCGACCAGACCACCTCTCACACCGTCGCGCATGGTCGAACGCATTCCATCCTCTCTCAATCTTTGTACACTTGCCTGTGCCATGTCAGCTAAGCCCTGCTGAGTCGGTAGAGCCCGGACAGCTCCGTCAGCCACAAGAGCGCTCAGCCGTGGCGTCAAACACAAACACAGTGGCTGATGATGGGCCACGCCGACGAGGTGCCGTCCGATGCGGCATTTCCTGGCTGCAGTGCCGTTGCGCCATTTACACGTTATAACATGGACGGATCGCCCGTAGTGTGGATCAATATGGCACGCAGAATTACAATAGCAAGCGATACACATATTATGGAACATACGGATGACTGCGATAGATTCATGCAAGAGGATCGGGACAGAACCGGCTGCCCAGCCATTCGAACTGGCAACGCGCCAAAGACGGGCATGGAGCAGATCCTGCAATCCCTCTGTGCCCGCGTCCTGGACGTCCAGGTCGACGCCATACACACGGATGCCACACCTTCATCGAAATAGGAGGCGACTCGTTGTCGGCCATGAAGCGTGCAGCGAAAGCGCGCCAGTCAGGCCTCTCTTTGCGTGTTGCCGGCATCATGAGACACCCGCGCTTCGCCGACATGGCAGAGAAGTGCAGGCCCTCGGTGGAGACCGAGCCGACGGCTTAGTACAGACCTTTCTCGAAATTTCCGGGAGACGTCGACACATTCCTGCGCGATACTCTCGCGGTGGGTCGGGAGGTGGTGGAAGACGTCATCGAGGCGACGTCGGTGCAGAAGGCCATGACCGAGGCCGCCATGTCGCCCCAGCAGGGCACCATCAACCACGTCTGGCTCTACTCCACCGGCCCAATAATCACACAGCGTGTAAAAGACGACTGTTTCCAGGTCGTCGCCAGCCACAGTATCCTGCGCAGCCTCGCCGCCACCCACCCCCGTCGTCGTCTTCGTCCGCGCTATCGCCAAGGGCGTCGCGCTGCTGCCGCCCTTGGCTCCGCCTCCGCCGTTCGCCGGCGGCACCGTTGCTGTTGGCGGCGGTCGAGGACGCGCGGCTGAAGGTGTTGCGGTATGAGTGCTTGGAGACGAAGCGAGTGGTGCGGCGGTGCACGGGGTGGTGCGGCGAAGGAGGAGGGAGGAGGAGGAGGGGATGCGGCGGATGTGCAGGTGACACCAAGGAGAGGGTGGATGGTGAGTTGGCGGCGAGGATAGTCGAGATGCTGTGTCGGAATGTTGAGGGGTTGTGGCGGGGAGGTGGCCTGGGTGGGCTGCTGGGGAGTGGTGATGGGGGCGTGCAAAGGAAAACGGCAAGTGCGAGTCGCCGCTTGGTGGAACTGGGGGTATGTTGCCGGATCAGCCGCCGACTCTCGAGTCGTATGAGATTGTCTCGCGGGATGGGTGAGGAGAGGAGACTTGAGATAGGTTTGATTTTGTTTTTTTTTGCTTTTGTGGGAGGGGAGGGGGGGTTTGCAGTGTAGAAGCGTTAGCTTTGCGTTTGGTTTGTGGATTCTGGTAAAATTTTTGTTAATTCTCCATGGAGAAGCTAGTTTCGATCGTATATATAGGCTCTTTGCACCTCGGTCTTTCCTTCTCATCTCCTTCACCCTTCTTAGAGCCACGTTGCACACTAACCTAGGAAACAATGAGAGTAATTTCATCTGTGAAAACGCCACGATAATGTTTAAAGTAAGTTACGGAATGAGTAAGCTCAGACAGGGCAAAGCTTTCCTACTAACCGTACCATGACCATCAGAATATTGTGAGCCGCCCCAACCAAGGACTCGAAGACCCGTCCACCTCTTTATCATTGACCACGGATGCAGATCCACCACCATTCATTCGCTGGAAATGTCTTTCGAACATCTCTACTGCAGTCTCCTGCGTTTCAATTTTCGGATCCCGATCCCATTCTTTGACTCTTTTGGCCCACCCACCCTCAAGGACATCGTGAGCGTAAGGATCCAAGAACGTCCAGTCCGCCCATGCGTCAATTACTGTTCTCGCAAAGTCCGGTTCACAATGGAACCATTCCCTGTGGCACCACTCAACAGGCTCCCCTTTCTTCCGATGATCGCAATACCACGTCTCGTTGAACGGTTTGAGGTGAAGATGGACCAGGCTTTCGACTCGCGCATGGTAGTTGACATTCCGACGCACGTAGACGGTCCTCAACTCTTTCAGACGACACCCTGCCACAAGTTGATTCACACGCTTGTCGGGGTCGATTGATTTGCCAATCTTAACAAGTCCCGGACGGCTCTTGGACACCATAATATATATGCATCCGGTCCTATCGCTTTTGTTCGGGGATTCCTTCAACTTCTTGCGAAGGTTCTTTTCCACCGTAAGCCTTGACTCGCTCGGCACGATATCGGAGCAACTGTAGATGATCGGTTTTTTCCCTTCCTTCTTTTTCACCTCCTTCTTGCCGCTGATAGTATCGTCGCTGAGACCCAAATTGTCCATACCGGCCACGATACCGTCAAGTTCATCCTTTGCCGCATTGGAACCTGCATCTCTCCAGAGTGGAGCTGCCTGGGATACATTACGACGTTGTGACCGATCTTCCCGTCGAGTCTTATCCTTAGGAGACAGCAGGAATCCCTTGTTATCAAGTTGAAATGTATCAGATGAATCGATGGGCGGTGTCGTCGAACGTTGTCTCCTTTGGCTCGCGGGATCATGCCAGTCCTCGTGCGGCTGAAGGAAGGGGTTGTTGCGCGCTGTGATCGGTGATACTGGCCAGGCTCCCGGAATCTGCAGAGCTTCTTCTTGCGCATCGCGTTCTTGCGCATCGCGTTCTTGCGCACAGAGTGCAATTGTTGGCGTTGAAGGTCCAATTTCCGCTGGTCCGTCTGAGGGGATCATCTCGTATATTTGCCTCGGCGCGGCTGGAGGCGTAATGGTCATGTTGGCGAGCGTGATCGGGATTCTGCCGCTGAGAGAAGAGCGGGCTGACCGTGGATGTTGATGCACGTGATCTGGAAATGGCGGGTCCGGTTCTTCTGCATCTTCATCTGCGTCTTTGTCTTCTTCATCACCGTCTTCACAAGCGCAGTGCTGCACCCAGAAATCGTGGTAGAGGTCCAGCCAGTACTGCTCGAGGTGGATGTTGCAGAGTAGCAGACGTATCAACGGCCGAAGCTTGCCCACTGATAGTAATAGCACTTCCTCGTTCGTGTTTTTGGAAGAGCCGCTGACGATACGACGAGCAATGTCCAACTTATCCGGTGATACATCACACTTGCATCGGCCAACGGCAGCATCGTGTGCAATGCATTTGAACTTCTGCGTTAAACTGCGGAGCTGTTCGCATACATCGAGGAAGTGGACAGGATTTGATTTGTGTAAAGGTTGCTGCGTCTCGGGGGTTCGTGGCCGGGGGGAAAAGATTGATCGTCTGATATTCAATGGCGCTGGGGAGAGAGTGAGAAAGTGGAATGGGTCCGAAAGATCCGTTGAGTTCGGGTTCGAGCTTTGAGGGGCCATGAGGGCGACGACTACCGGGCTGACGTGGTTCTTGTCTTCTCTGTGCTTCGTGCAGAATAGAGTCTGCGCAAGCACTACAGCATTTCTTTCAACAGACGGCGGATGACCTCGGAGAGCTCTGTCGTAAATTAAATATTTACATCTGTCACGCGGGACGGAGTATTCCTCCATGCATCGATGATTGGTGTTGTTGACGATGGCGTAGCAACTCGATGTGCCTTGTAGAAACGCTTCCCCGAGAAGGCGAAGAAGAGTTCCCAGTGGTGGTGCTAGCTGTGTTTGTGATGCTGGAATAGATGGATCTGGCGTGCGAGCGCACTTTCTTG